>SJYC01000002.1:0-10726 GCA_006408675.1 Madoqua kirkii
TTTGCCCTCTGATGCCCTCTTGAAACACCTACCGTCTTACTTGGGTTTCTCTTACCTTGGATGTGGGTATCTCTTCACAGCTACTCAGCAAAGCACAGCTGCTGCTCCTTACCTTGGACAAGGGGTGTCTCCTCACCACTTCCTCTCTTGACCTTGATTGTGGAATAGCTACTCTAAGCCCCTCTGCACCCGCACAGACACTGCTCCTTGGACTTGGGGTTGCTCCTCCCGGCCACCGCCTATGGCCTCAGTCGCAGGGTAGCTCTTCTCAGCTGCTGCCCCGACCTCAGACATGGGATAGTTCCTCTCGGCCGTTCCTGTACCATTGCAGCCTGGCACACTCAGCTGCTGCCCCTGACCTCAGACATGGGGTAAGCCCACTTGGCTGCCACCACTCAGGCATGGGGTCCTTCTGGTTTCTGCTCCTGACCTCAGACGTCGGGTAGCTCCTCTGGGCGGTGCTCTGTGCACCGTCACAGCCACCCGTGTTCTTTATCTCCATTACATAAAGTCAACTGATTGTAGATGTTATTCCCATCTATCCTTAGATGCTTGTATTTATTGTATTCAAATTGGAGATTCATTATTTTTGTCACTTATTGCTATACTTAGTCGATTAAATACTTAGAATAAAAACATTAGCTTATTTATATATCATTTCTCTTTCCTTAATTTCTCTTTCCTTTCTTATCAAGTTTTTCTGTCTCTAATTTGCTACAGGTCAGAAAGATTTGCTCACTGGATGGCCTAGAGGTGTATGACCATTTGGTATTAGGATCAAGGGACTTGTTAGTTATTGACCTGAAGATGCCCTTAGTCTTTCTGTACAAACTCCCCCTGGATATGACCAATAATGAGTATATATTCCATGGCTTGGTCTCTGAAAAATTCCATGTTTTTGAATCAGGTCTGACCTGTGGCCTAGCTATAGACTTCCAGCTGTGATAAGCCAGGAAAAAAAAAAAAAAAAGTTTGTACCAACCTGGGCCATAGCTAGCCCAATGTGGTAGCCTACATAGACACTTAGTAATTGTAGTGTCATTCAACTTATTTTTAAATATGCTGCTGTGAACAATTAAAATACTATTCTATATCCTATAGATAGTGAATAGTTACCGCCTGCCTGCCTGCCAAGTCACTTCAGTCGTGTCCGACTCTGTGTGACCCCATAGACGGCAGCCCACCAGGCTCCCCGTCCCTGGGGTTTTCTAGGCAAGAACACTGGAGTGGGTTGCCATTTCCTTCTCCAATGCATGAAAGTGAAAAGTGAAAGGGAAGTCGCTCAGTCATGTCCGACCCTTAGCGACCTCATGGACTGTAGCCCACCAGGCTCCCCATCCATGAGACTTTTCAGGCAAGAGCACTGGAGTGGGATGCCATTGCCTTCTCCAAATACTTACTAACTGGAAAATTTAATTTAGAAAGATGGTAATAATAACCCTGTATGTGAGACAGCAAAAGAGACACAGATGTATAGAACGGACTTTTGGACTCTGAGGGAAAAGGAGAGGGTGGGATGATTTGGAAGAATGGCATTGAAACATGTATACTATCATGTTGGGCTTCCCTGGTGGCTCAGAGGTTAAAGCATTGCCCTCCAATGCAGGAGACCCGGGTTCGATCCCTGGAATGGGAAGATCCCCTGGAGAAGGAAATGGTAAACCACTCCAGTATTCTTGCCTGGAGAATCCCATGGATGGAGAAGCCTGGTAGACTATAGTACATGGGGTCGCAGAGAGTCGAACACAGCTGAGCGACTTCACCTTCACCTATCATGTAAGAAATGAAGCACTGTTCTATGTTCAATACAGGTTATCTGGGGATGATCCAGAGAGATGATATGGGGTGAGAGGGGGGTTAAGGATTGGGAGCTCTTATACATCCGTGGTGGATTCATGTTAATGTATGGCAAAAACATGGTGGCTCAGAGGTTAAAGCATTGCCCTCCAATGCAGGAGACCCGGGTTCGATCCCTGGAATGGGAAGATCCCCTGGAGAAGGAAATGGTAAACCACTCCAGTATTCTTGCCTGGAGAATCCCATGGATGGAGAAGCCTGGTAGACTATAGTACATGGGGTCGCAGAGAGTCGAACACAGCTGAGCGACTTCACCTTCACCTATCATGTAAGAAATGAAGCACTGTTCTATGTTCAATACAGGTTATCTGGGGATGATCCAGAGAGATGATATGGGGTGAGAGGGGGGTTAAGGATTGGGAGCTCTTATACATCCGTGGTGGATTCATGTTAATGTATGGCAAAAACCAATACAATATTGTAAAGTAAAATAAAGTAAAAGTAAAATTTAAAACAAATAAATAAATAAAAGGTAAGAGAAAACAGCCAAAAGTGAGGATGTTTTCCATATTTTTGGTGATAGTCTAAAACTGTGCTGGTGAGATTTCACAGGGATTAGAATCAGAGAATCTAACTTTTCTAGTATAACTTCCATCTAACCAAAATATCTTTATAATAGTTAGTCTTGAGAGAAAATAAAAACCATCCCACTGTTAAGTTTGTTGATTAATGTTTACCAGACCTAATGGAGTTCCATGTAAACTTTAGAATTTTTGTTAGTAGAATGCAAATCATATCTGTCCAGTGAAACAAATCATTCCATTTTTGTATGTAACCAGCAATCCTAACAAACATTTAACTCAGCTAGAATTCCTTGCTCCTCAAACAGTCTTTTAATAAGTTTTAACATCCTACTTGCTCTCATTGATAATTTAAATTAAATGTTTTCCTGTGTGTATTTTGGACTTTTATTAGTCTTTTAGAAAATTACATTTTACACTACATTTTATTCTATTCCACAACCCATATACTCTTCAGTTCATTATATTAACTATGACTAATTTTTTCTCTCTGCCAGGTACTGTTCCAGATACAAGTTTCACCCTCAGGATTTCCACAATAGCTAGAGAGTTCATAATGCCATGTGGTGGGATCTCTAATGGAATTACTCAAAGCCATCTATGGGAAAAAAGATACTGTACATGACTCTGACTGGAGTGTTGAAATATGGAGAACTACAAAGGAGACAGTGTATTCCATCTGAGTTTTTAAATTTGTGAAGAATGTAACCAACAAGGCAAGGGAGGGAAGTGTACAATGGGGAAGAAGAGGATGTTCTGAGTAGATAAAAGCAGCAGCAAAGGAAGGAAGGTATAGACTTTGGCATATTCACTTAAACAAGAATTTGAGGGTTGTCAGAGTAGATGGTATGTAAAATGAGGAGGGACTAGAGTGACACTAGTCTGGCTATAGTGTGTGAAGAACATTTTATTTCTTGCTAAGGAGGCTAAGCACTATCCTTGTGGCATAGGGGTCTATGAAAGGTTTTAAGGCACCTTCCTTCATGATAATATGCATCTTTGGACATTTTGTGTCAGAATGGAGGATTAATTGAAGGGGAAAAGAGACTATGGAGACCAAAAAATGTTTTCTGAAAGAATTTAAACACAACTGATTAAGATCCACATCATAAACACTGCAATAGAGATGGAGTAATTTTCAGATTCATTAGGGAGATAGATTAAACAGAAGTTGATGAGAGGTGAATCAGAAGGATGAGTCAATGAAGCCTCTTCAGTATATTGCTTGGGTGACAAACTGGGTGAATGGTTTGCAGTGGCAGTTCCTCAACAAGGGGAAGGCAGAATTAAGAACAATCTGGTGAAAGAGCAGAATTTAAATCTTATAGAGGAAATTAAATACAGTCAGAACATATGACCAGGGAAAATCTGTGCCTTATCCCCAAGATTAATTTATTTAAAGAAAATTCAGTTTAACATAGAGATGACATTAAGCTCACCAATGTTATTTGGAGCTCGGCAGATCAGGATTAGAATTTTGCCTCACCACGAACTATGTGCAAAGGAATGTCTTATGTAATCTTTCTGCACATTGCATTCTTCATCTGTAAGTGAGAGGTAAAAGTCCTTACTTTGCATAATGTTGTGAATCAATGACTTTAAGGAAACTAACCTTGACCCTGGCAGTTAGTAGATTTTTAGCAACTGACAATACAAGAGGTGGAAAATGTTTCACTCTCCTAGGAATACTAAAGTTCTTAATGCGCCTTCTTGTTTCAGTTCACTTTAGTCACAGTCATGTCTGACTCTTTGAGATCCCATGAATGGCAGCATACCAGGCCTCCCTGTCCATCACCAACTCCCGGACTTTACTCAAACTCATGTCAATTGAGTCAGTGATGCCATCCAGCCATCTCATCCTCTGTCGTTCCCTTCTCCTCCTGCCCCCAATCCCTCCCACTATCAGTCTTTTCAAATGAGTCAACTCTTTGCATGAAGTGGCCAAAGTACAGGAGTTTCAGCTTCAGCATCAGTTCTTCCAATGAACACCCAGGACTAATCTCCTTTAGAACGGACTAGTTGGATCTCCTTGTGGTCCAAGGGACATTCAAGAGTCTCTTTCAGCACCACAGTTCAAAAGCATTAATTATTTGGTGCTCAGCTTTCTTCACACTCCAACTCTCGCATCCATACATGACCACTGGAAAAACCATAGCCTTGACTAGATGGATCTTTGTTGGCAAAGTAATGTCTCCGCTTTTTAATATACTGTCTAGGTTAGTCATAACTTTCCTTCCAAGGAGTAAGCATGTTTAAATTTCATGGCTGAAATCACCGTCTGCAGTGATATTGGAGCCCAAAAAATAAAGTCTGACACTGTTTCCACTGTTTCCCCATCTATTTCCCATGAAGTGATTGGACAAAATGCCATGATCTTTTCCAGATGTTCAAGCTGGTTTTAGAAAAGGCAGAGGAACCAGAGATCAAATTGCCAACACTTGCTGGATCATCAAAACAGCAAGAGAATTTCAGAAAAACATCTATTTCTGCTTTATTGACTATGCCAAAGCCTTTGTGTGGATCACAATAAACTGTGGAAAATTCTGAAAGAGTTGGGAATATCAGATCACCTCACCTGCCTCTTGAGAAACCTATATGCAGGTCAGGCAGCAACATTTAGAGCTGGAAATAGAATAACAGACTGATTCCAAATAAGAAAAGGAGTATATTGACACCCTGCTTTTTTTTAGCTTGTATGCAGAGTACATCATGAGAAACACTTGGTTGGAAGAAGCACAAGCTGGAATCAAGATTGCCAAGAGAACTATCATTAACATCAGATATGCAGATGACACCACCCTTATGGCAGAAAGTGAAGAGAAACTAAAAAGCCTCTTGACGAAAGTGAAAGAGGAGAGTGAAAAAGTTAGCTTAAAGATCAACATACAGAAAATGAAGATCATGGCATCTGGTCCCATCACTTCATGGGGAAACAGTAGACCAAATTAAATGAGCATTTTCCCAATTTCAGTTTTTGTGTAGTTATTCATTCTTTTTTTTTTTTACTAGACATGTTTTTCTTTCTTTTTCTCTCTCTCTCTCTCTCTCTGTCTCTCTCTCTCTCTCTTTTTTTTCCACTTTACAATCTTGGATTGGTTCTTTCATTGACTCAAACTTTTCACAAATGTTTTTGAGATTCACACACTATTGTAGGATCTAAACATTCTTCAGCAGTGAACAAAATAGGCTCAGTCTCTACCCTTATAGAGCTTAATAATCCAACAAGATACCATGAAGGAAATCTCTCCACTAATAAGACCTGGAGGAAACAAAAGGAAGTATAGCTTATCTTTGAACCTTTTCTCAAATAGCAGTTTGTAAAATAAGTAGGTATTAGGATTGGACACTAACTGTATAAATCAGGTGTTATATTTTTAAAATTACTGCTCTATAATGGAAACCTAGGGGAACAAAGTGGGCAATTTGGATGTGGTTAGGGTTTCAGTTCAGACACTGTAACAGTTATGGTGAAATTAGACAGCGGCTGCAGTGAGATGGTCAAAGTAAGCACAAATGCTGGAAAATGCTTCAGAGCAGTAGATAAGAAGGGGAAAGAAAACAAAATTTAAGATAAAGTTCTCTATGACTCTTTATGTATTTTCATGCAGATCCCAACACTTGCAATGCCAAATACTAAAATCACTGTGTCTTGTTACTGTGCAATTGCATCCATCTTACATTCTAGCAAAGTAATGCTCAAAATTATCCAAGCTAGGCTTCAACAATATGTGAAACGAGAACTTCCAGATATTCAAGCTAAATTTAGAAAAGGCAGAGGAACCAGAGGTCAAATTGTCAAAATCTGTTGGATCATAGAAATAGCAAGAGAATTTCAGAAAAACAACCAATTGACTGTGTGGATCACAAAAATACTGTGAAAAATACTTAAGGAGATGGGAATACCAGACCACCTTACCTGCCTCCTGAAAAACCTGTATGCAGGTCAAGAAGCAAGAGTTAGAAATGGACATGGGACAAGAGACTGCTTCAAAATTGGGAAAGGGATACAAGACTGTATTATTGTCACCTGCTTATTTAGCTTATATGCAGAGTACATCATGCAAAATGCTGAGCTGGATGAAGCACAAGCTGGAATCAAGATTGCCAGGAGAAATGTCAGTAACCTCAGATATGCTGATGACATCATCCTTATGGCAGAAACAAGAGGAATCAAAAAACCTCTTGATGAAGGTGAAAAGGGAGAGTGAAAAAAAAAAAACTGGCTTAAACTCAACATTCAAAAAACTAAGATCATGGTATTCAGTCCCATCACTTGATGGCAAATAGATGGGGAAACAATGGAGAAAGTGACATAATTTTCCTGGGCTCAAAAATTACTGCAGATGGTGACTGCAGCCATGAAATTAAAAGATTTCACCTTAGAAGGAAAGCCAAAAGCAGAGGCATTACTTTGCCGACAAAGTTCTATGTAGTCAAAGCTATCGATTTTCCCATAGTCATGTTACAGATGCGAGAGTTGGACCCTAAAGAAGTTTGAGCACTGAGGAATTGATGCTGTTGAACTGTGATGTTGGATAAGACTCTTGTGAGTTCCTTGGACTGTAAGGAAATCAAACCAATCAATTCTAAAGGAAATAAGTCTTGAATATTCATTGAAAGGACTGATGCTGAAACTGAAGCTCCAATCCTTTGGGTACCTGATGCAAAGAACAGACTCATTGGAAAAGACTCTGATGCTTCAATGGAAGATTGAAGGCAGGAGGAGAAGGGGAAGGCAGAGGATGAGATGGTTGGATGGCATCACCAACTCAATGGCCTGAGTTTGAGCAAACTCTTGTATATGGTGAAGGGTGGGAAGCATGGTGTGCTGCAGTCCATGGGTCACAAAGAGTTGGGCACAACTGAGTGAACAACAACCAAAACTAAACTTAGAAAAGGAGGTTTGTTTCTTAAGTGAAAACTCACAAGACATAACTTCAACACCACATTTCATGATTTGCTTTAGCAGGAGAACATAAATTTTCACAGATGACTCACAGAAATTAGATGGCTCCCATGTGTTCCTGCTTATAATGCAATGCTTGCCTCATATATGTTTGTTATAGACAGACTTCATTTGATTTGAACTTGATTGAAAAATATTTGAGCCCATATTTGAGGTTAGAGGTTTCACTTTTCACAGCATCCAGATTTGTAGCTTTTTTTGAAAAATCTAGGAATCTGGCTACCCTGGACCTGAAATTCTGCAAATCAGCAATTGTCATGAGCTGAGTTGCTATACTATTGAGACATAGCCCATGCTCTCTCATGCCATCTGCTTCCTCAGTATAATACACCAGTGGTGTAAGCATTTGATTTTGAGAATTCACATAGTTCATAAAATGAATGGATACATTGCTGTGAGTTGTCTGTTCAGTTCAGTTCAGTTCAGTCACTCAGTCGTGTCCAACACTTTGTGACCACATGAATTGCAGCATACCAGGCCTCCCTATAAATCACCAACTCCCGGAGTTTACCCAAACTCACATCCATTGATTCAGTGACCCCATCCAATCATCTCATCCTGTCATCCTCTTCGCCTTCTGCCATCAATGTCTCCCAGCATCAGGGTCTTTCTAAATAAGTCAGCTCTTCACATCAGGTGGCCAAAGTGTTGGAGTTTCAGCTTCAACATCAGTCTTTCCAATAAACACCCAGGACTGATTTCCTTTAGAATGGACTGGTTGGATCTCCTTGCAGTCCAAGGGGCTTGCAAGAGTCTCCTCCAACACCCAGTTTGAAAGCATCAATTCTTCGGTGCTCAGCTTTCTTCACAGTTCAACTCTCACATCCATACATGACTACTGGAAAAAAACATCGCCTTAATTAGATGGACCTTTGCTGACAAAGTGATGTCTCTGTTTTTTATTTTATTTTATTTTGGGGGGGGGTATTTTTAAGTTTTTTTTTTTTTAATTTTATTTTACTTTACAATGTGTATAGGTTTTGCCATAAATCAACATGAATCGGCCACGGGTGTACATGAGTTCCCAATCTAAATCCCCCTCCAACCTCCCTCCCCATACCGTCTCTAGGTCATCCCAGTGCACCAGCCCCAAGCATCCTGTATCCTGCATTGAACCTAGACTGGCAATTCATTTCTTACATGATAGTATACACGTTTCAATGCCATTCTCCCAAATCATCCTACCCTCTCCCTCTCCCACAGAGTCCAAAAGATTGTTCTATACATCTGTCTCTTTTGTTGTCTCACATATAGGGTCATCATCACCATCTTTCTAAATTCCATATATATGTGTTAGTATGCTATATTGGTGTTTTTCTTTCTGGCTTACTTCACTCTGTATAATCAGCTCCAGTTTCATCCACCACACTAGAACTGATTCAAATCTATTCTTTGTAATACTCCATTGTGTATATGTACTACTGCTTTCTTATCCATTCATCTGTGATGAACATCTAGGTTGCTTCCATGTCCTGGCTATTATAAACAGTTCTGTCATGAACATTGCGGTACATGTGTCTCTTTCAATTATGGTTTCCTTGGTGTGCATGCCCAGCAGTGGGATTGCAGGGTCATAAGGCAGTTCTATTTCCAGCTTTTTTAAGGAATCTCCACATTGTTCTCCATAGTGGCTGTACTAATTTGCATTCCCACCAACAGTGTAAGAGGGTTCCCTTTTCTCCACACCCTCTCCAGCATTTATTGCTTGTATAATTTTCGATCACAACTATTCTAACTGGTATGAAATGGTACCACATTGTGGTCTTGATTTGTATTTCTCTGATAATGAGTGATGTTGAGCATCTTTTCATGTGTTTGTTAGCCATCTGTATGTCTTCTTTGGAGAAATGTCTATTTAGTTCTTTTGCCCATTTTTTGACTGGGTTATTTATATTTCTGGAATTGAGCTACAGGAGTTGCTTGTATATTTTTGAGATTAGTGTTTTTATCAGTTGCTTCATTTGCTATTATTTTCTCCCATTCCGAGGGCTGTCTTTTCACCTTGCTTATAGTTTCCTTGTTATACAGAAGCTTTTAACTTTAATTAGACCCCATCTGTTTATTTTTGCTTTTATTTCCAATATTCTGGAAGGTGAGTCATAGAGGATCCTGCTGTGATTAATGTCAGAGAGTGCTTTGCCTATGTTCTCCTCTAGGAATTTTATAGTTTCTGGTCTTAGGTTTAGATTTTAATCCATTTTGAGTTTACTTCTGTGTATGGTGTTAGGAAGTGATCTAGTTTCATTCTTTTACAAGTGACTGACCAGTTTTCCCAGCACCATTTGTTAAAGAGATTGTTTTTAATCCTTCATATATTCTTGCCTCCTTTATCAAAGATAAGGTGTCCATAGGTGTGTGGATTTATCTCTTGGCTTTATATTTTGTTCCATTGATCTATATTTCTCTTTTTGCCAGTATCATACTGTCTTGATGACTGGCTTTGTAGTGTAGCCTGAAATCAGACAGGTTGATTGCTCCAGTTCCATTTTTCTTTCTCAAGATCAATTTGGCTATTCAAGCTTTTTTTGTATTTCTATACAATTGTGAAAATATTTGTTCTAGCTCTGTGAAAATTACTGCTGGCAGCTTAATAGGTATTGCATTGAATCTATATATTACTTTGGGTAGTATTCTCACTTTCACCATATTGATTCTTCTCATCCATGAACATGGTACATTTCTCCATCTATTAGTGTCTTCTTTGATTTCTTTCACCAGTGTTTTATAGTTTTCTATATATAGATCTTTAGTTTCTTTAGGTAAGTATATTCCTAAGTATTTTATTCTTTTTGTTTCAATGGTAAATAAAATTGTTTCCTTAATTTCTTTTTTACTCTCTCATTATTAGTGTATAGGAATGCAAGAGATCTCTGTGTGTTGATTTTATATCCTGCAACATTACCATATGCATTGATTAACTCTATTAATTTTCCAGTGGAGTCTTTAGGGTTTTCTATATAAAGGATCATGTCATCTGCTAACAATGAGAGATTTACTTCTTTTTTTTTTTCCCTCCAATTTGGATTCCTTTTATTTATTTATTTATTTATTTATTTATTTATTTATTATGCTCCGATTGCTGTGGCCAACACTTTCAAAACTATGGTTGAATAATAGTGGTGAAAGTGGGCATTCTTGTCTTGTTCCTGACTTTAGGGGTAATGCTTTCAATTTTTCACTATTGAGGATAATGTTTTCTGTGAATTTGTCATATATAGTTTTTATTATATTGAAGTATGTTCCTTCTATTCCTGATTTCTGGAGAGTTTTTATTATAAATGGATGTTGAATTTTGTCAAAGGCTTTCTCAGCATCTATTGAGCTAATCATATGGCTTCTATTTTTCAATTTGTTAATGTGGTGAATTACATTGATTGATTCA
>SJYC01000003.1:0-27648 GCA_006408675.1 Madoqua kirkii
CACACCGTGTGCCTTGTGCTCTGGTGTGAACACAGCATCCTACCTTCTGGGCACTTTCTGGAGAGCAGGTACGGATCGATTCTGGGAAGGAGACAGCCATCTGTAGTTTAATTCCCTCCTGGATCCCACAGCATTTCATTTCTCAATAATGAGAACAAAGAAAATAAGATATAGCATATTTTGATGAACATTATAATGTGCTTTGAAAGCACATAACAGGGGATGTGGTGGTGGAGGAATCAAATGAATGAGCTATGGAGTTTAAAAGGATCAAATCAATACAATCAGAGAGGCCATATTTCAGATTGTTCATAAATAATCATCTTGAGTTTTCATTAGTTTATGTGGAATTGAAGCTATATTCACAACTTTTATATTATTTATTTTCTGGAGAGCAATGAATTAGAGACACTCATAATTCTCTTTGAAATATGCATCATTAGTCAGGGTGGATCCCCTCACTTGTGAAATCCAGAACAAAATGAAAATACAGACGGCCCCTTGATCTAAATACAGGAAAAAGGTGTCATTAAGGTACTGATGAATATAACTTTTTCTTTTTTGATTTCTCTCTTGACTTGTCATGGTGTTTGGTTTGCTAGTTAAAGTCATTCTAAGTAAAGACAAATTAAAATTTTAAATTATTAGCATGAGTTTTGCAGTTCATCTTTATATTGTGCAGGGCCAGCTTTCCTTGGATATTTTTAGAGCATTTAACTGGTGTGCGGAATCATCAAAATGACACAATCCTTGTTTCATAGCACATACATGCATATGTATCGCATTCTTACCAGAATGGTGAGAAGGCTGTTTAAAATTAACTCAGCTGCTTTTATAGCACTTCTTGACAAGCGCACATTTCTACCAACTTTCTCTACCTTTGGTTTACTGATGAGTAAGAAAGACATTGGGCTTCCCAGATGGCACAGGGGTAAAGAATCTACCTACCAATGCACGAGAAGGAGACACAGGGTCAATCCCTGGGTCAGAAAGATACCCTGGAGGAGGTATCAATGACAACCCACATGAGTATTCTTGTCTGGAAAAGTCCATGGACAGAGGAGCCGGGTGGGTTACAGTCGCAAAGAATTGCACACGACTAAACAACTGAACCTGCTCACGCAAGGAAGATCCTAGAAGAAAAGAAACTGTGGGATGCGCCATCTATGGATGGCCTGCTAACACATGCAAGTAACACAAGAGAAAATAAGTATATTAGGATTTTGTGGCCATTTGTATTTCCTAGAATGCACTCTCTTCTTTAAGGATTCAAAACAAATTCTGGTTTGAACCAAGTTTGGCATCTCCCGGCTATCAGTGTTTCTACCTACTCCATTACAGACAAAACACATTTAGTTTGTACTCTCTTTGATTCACACTGAGTTCCCACAAATTTTAGGTCCCCTGGAGTGCTGTGTTCTTGACATCATGCAAACACTATACCCAGAATGAGGCATCCAGAATCCATGAACATGCACACTGAGTGTCATCCTCTACCAAACATGTGTGTCATCATCTTATCATTCTTCAATTACAAAAGACAACTTCAAAAATAAAGTTGAGAATTTCAAGACCATATAAGCAAAGTATTTTATCAAACATGGGATCCTTCCGAGCACAGAGCTCTGTACAACTGCTCAGATTGCACCTTCATGAGTCTGTATCTAAATTCTCTTGTTGAATTTTAAAGAGAATTAAAATTTTACATGAAAGAGAAGCAATAATAGAGCATGAAATCTTGGACAGAAGGGATGCTTGGGATGTTTGCATGGAGAAATGTATTGTCAGTAAGTAGAGGTGAGGAAGGAAGCCAAGTTTCTGCAGTGGACACAATCATCTCTCTTTTTACATTTTACTTATAATTTTAGGGGAAAACTAATAATGGTTCTTTATGACATATTGGCATTTTTAGATCAGATTTCTAGGAAAGCAAACTTTGGACTTCCGATTGGCACAGATGTAGATACTTCAAAATATCTGATTTTAAATTATTGAATTGAAGACAAAGCAGACTCTGATGTAAAAAGAGGTTGTGTTTCCAAAAAGTTAATGCTTCAGGCACTTCTCCGGCAGAAGAACTGACTTCTCCATAGAAAATGAAAGTGAAAGTCACTCAGTCGTGTCCAAATCTTTGTGACCCCATTGACTATGAAGTCCATGGAATTCTCCAGGCAAGAATACTGGAGTGGGTAGCCATTCCCTTCGACAGGGGATCTTCCCAACCCAGGGATCGAACCCAGGTCTCCCACATTGCAGGTGGATTCTTTACCAGCTGAGTCACAAGGGAAGCCCTAGAAATGATGTGTTACATAGTGATCGGGTTCTCAGGTTAGTCTGAAACAACTGTAGACCTGGTGTTATGCTTCAAATGTTGATAGTGGAATTTAGTAAACAAAACCTCACGTTGGCTATTTCTTATGAGAAATCATTTCAAAGTCTAGGCACACATTACTCCTCATCTTACCCTGTGTGAGCAGGGGCTTCCCTGAGTCCTATGTTGGTGAAAGTGGAGCCCAGAAGGTTACTCTGATCCTTAAAAGTGTGTTGGTAGCTGTGAGACGTGTGGTGAAAATCCTAGGTTGACCTTAGTACTGGTAACTCAGAGCTTCCCTCGTGGCTCAGATGGTAAAGAATCCACCTGCGATGTGGGAGACCTGGGTTCAATCGAAGGATTGGGAAAATCCACTGGAGAAGGAAATGGCTACCCACTCCAGTATTCTGGCCTTGAGAATTCCATGGACTGTACAGTCCATGGGTTTGCAAAGAATTGAACATGATTGAACAAGTTTCACTTCAGTTCATGATAACTTGCTAGAGTTCTCCATTTATAGAAGAGAAGGAATGTGGAAGGAAGAGAATGCTCATCTGCAGATACTTAGGAGAATGCATGTGGAGAACTCCTTTGCATAATGCTGGATGGATGTCTAGATATCCTAAAATAAGTTCCTTATCCATAGATATCTCTGTCTGAGTAGAAAAAATTAAGATTTTCCTGTAGTTATAGCAGCATCATTTTAAAATCTATTGCCCTGTGAGTGTTGGAGAGGCTGAAATGTGTTGGCTCTTCTGCATTGCTGTTTTTCAGCTGCTAAGTCATGTCAGACTCTTTGTGACCACGGAGACTGCAGCATACCAGGCTCCCCTGTCCTTCACTGTCTCCCGCAGTTTGCTCAAACTCATGTTCATTGAGTAGATGATGCCATTCAACCATCTTACCCTCTGTCGCCCTCTTCTCCTCCTGCCCTCAGTATTCCCCAGCATCAAGGTCTTTTCCAGTGAGTCAGTTCTTCACATCAGATAGGCAAAATATTGGAGCTTCAGCTTCAGTTATCTGTCCTTTCAATGAATATTCAGGGTTAATAAATTTAGAAAGTTTTTTAAAGACTTTATTGATGTTGTCTGGTCACTAAGTCATATCCAACTCTTTGCGACCCCATGGGCTGCAGCACACCAGACTTCCCTGTCCTTCACCATCTCCCCAAGTTTTCTCAAATTCGTGTCCATTGAGTCAATGATACAATCCAACTATTTCATCTTTTGTCGCCCCCTTCTCCTGCTGCCTTCAGTCTTTCCTGGCAAAAGCCTTAAGGGGATAAAAAGTTGACCCAAGAGCAATATTTCAACAAAGCAACACAATGGCAACCCACTCCAGTACTCTTGCCTGGAAAATCTCATGGACGGAGTAGCCTGGAAGGCTGCAGTCCATGGGGTCGCTGAGGGTCAGACACGACTGAGTGATTTCACTTTCACTTTTCACTTTCCTGCATTGGAGAAGGAAATGGCAACCCACTCCATTGTTCTTGCCTGGAGAATCCCAGGGACAGGGGAGCCTGATGGGCTGCTGTCTATGGGGTCACACAGAGTCAGACACTACTGAAGTGACTTAGCAGCAGCAGCAATGCTATAAAAATTAGACATGAGAATGTGATAGTTAATGACTTATCAATTCTCAGATCACTAATGCTAATAATGAATAATGACATTTATTTGGGGTTCACTCAACTCACAGGCACTGTGATTTATTAACATATATATTAATTCATTTAATCTTCATATCAACCCACTGATAGGCATATTATTGTATATGACGTTTAAGAACTGTGGTTATGGAGTCACCAAGATGTGAAGTAACTAAATTAAGAAGCTTTTAAGTAGTGAAGGAAAACACATACTCAGTGTGTCTGATTCCAGGCAGCTTGTCTCAACATTATGTTTTTTTTTCTTTAATGTTATTTCTGACATATACTTAGAATTGTTGATGCCTTGTTGAATATTTAACATGAAATAAAATTTTATAGTATTTTAATTGACAATTTAAATATATTCATAAATGCTAGGCAAGGATTTGCGTTCTTTAAAAATAAAATTTATTGGTGTGTTATTAAACTCTATAAAATACTTTATAGCCACAAGATGTGGGCTCCATCAGAAGGCAAACAGACTGAAAACTAAAATCACAGAAATCTAACCAATCTGATCACATGGACCACAGTCTTGTCTACGTCAATGATACAGTGAGCCATGTTGTGTAGGGCCACCCAGAATGGACAGGTCATGGTGGAGAGTTGTGACAAAATGTGGTCCCATGGAGAAAGGAATGGCAAACCACTTCAGTATTCTTGCCTTGAGAATCCCATGAACAGTACGAAAAGGCAAAAATATAGAACACTGAAAGATGAACTCCCCAGGTGGGGAGGTGCCCAATATGCTACTGGAGATCAGTGGAGAAATAACTCTAGAAAGAATGAAAAGACAGAGCCAAAGCAAAAGCAACATCCAGCTGTAGATGTGACTGATGATGGAAGCAAGGTCCAATGCTGTAAAGAGCAATACTGCACAGAAGCCGGGAATGTTAGGTCCATGAATCAAGGCAAATTGGAAATGATCAAACAGGAGATGGCAAGAGTGAGCATTGATATTTTAGGAATCAGTTAACTAAAATGGACTGGAATGGGTGAATTTAACTCAGATGAGCATTATATCTACTACTGTGGGCAAGAATCCCTTAGGAGAAATGGAGTAGCCATCATAGTCAACCAAAGGACTCAAAATGCAGTACTGGTCCCATTACTTCATGGCAATTAGATGGAGAAACAAAGAAAAACAGTGACAGACTGTATTTTGGGGGACTTCAAAATCACAGCAGATGGTAACTGCAGCCATGAAATTAAAAGACACTTACTCCTTGGAAGGAAAGTTATGACCAACCTAGATAGCATATTAAAAAACAGAGACATTACTTTGCCAGCAAAGGTACATGTAGTCAAAGCTATGGTTTTTCCAAGAGTCATGTATTGATGTGAGAGTTGGATTCTAGGGAAAGCTGAGCACCGAAGAATTGACGCTTTTGAACTGTGGTGTTGGAGAAGACTCTTGAGAGTCCCTTGGACTGCAAGGAGATCCAACCAGTCCATTCTGAAGGAGATCAGCCCTGGGATTTCTTTGGAAAGAATGATGCTAAAGCTGAAACTCCAGTACTTTGGCCACCTCATGTGAAGAACTGATTCATTGGAAAAGACTCTGATGCTGGGAAGGACAGAGGGCAGGAGGAAAAGGGGACAAAGGAAGATGAGATGGTTGGATGGCATCACCGACTCAATGGACATAAGTTTTAGTGAACTCCGGGAGTTGGTGATGGGCATAGAAGCCTGGTGTGCTGCAGTCCATGGAGTCGCAAAGAGTCAGACATGACTGAGCGACAGCTGACTGACTGAGCCACAGGATGGAATTAGAGATATTTGGCTATAGTAAATATTTGGCTTGATAGGAAATGAGAGACTATGCCTTAAAATACTACTTCTTTGGGTTGAAACACTTTAACCTCCTTTTCCCATTTTAAATCTTTTTATAGATGAAGAATAATATTTTGATATTAGAATTTTTTTTAGACTACCAGTCACCCAGCTTCTCTGTCTAGGGGATTTCCCAGGCAAGATTACTGGAGGGCATTGCCATTTCCTACTCCATGGGATTTTCCTGACCCAGAAATAGAATCCACATTTCCTGCTGTGTCTTCTGCATTGCAGGCAGATTCTTTACTACTGATCCTTCACTGTTACAGATACTAAAGTACTGTGCTTTAGTACTTTACTACTCAGTACTTAACTTTGCTACTTTACAGATACTTTACTACCTTACTTTACACCAATATAAAGGCAATGCCAAAGAATGTTCAAGCTATCTCACTATAGCACTCATCTCACAGGCTAGTAAAGTAATGCTCAAAAGTCTCCAAGCTAAGCTTCAGCAATACGTGAACCATGAACTCTCTGATGTTCAAGCTGGTTTTAGAAAAGGCAGAGGAACCAACATCCGCTGGATCATGGAAAAAGCAAGAGAGTTCCAGAAAAACATCTATTTCTGAAAGCCTTTGACTGTGTGGATCACAATAAACTGTGGAAACTTCTGAAAGAGATGGGAATACCAGACGACCTAACCTGCCTCTTGAGAAATCTGTATGCAAGTCAGGAAGCAAAAGTTAGAACTGGACAAGGAACAACAGACTGGTTCCAAATAGGAAAAGCAGTATCTCAGGGCTGTATATTGTCACCCTGCTTATTTAACTTATATGCAGAGTACATCATGAGAAACGCTGGACTGGAAGAAACACAAGCTGGAATCAAGATTGCCAGGAGAAATATCAATAACCTCAGATATGCAGATGACATCACCCTTATGGCAGAAAGTGAAGAGGAACTAAAAAGCCTCTTGATGAAAGTGAAAGAGGAGAGTGAAAAAGTTGGCTTAAAACTCAACATTCAGAAAACGAAGATCATGGTATCCGGTCCCATCACTTCATGGGAAATAGATGAGGAAAGAATGGAAACAGTGTCAACTTTATTTTTTTGGGCTCCATAATCACTGCAGATGGTGATGCAGCCATGAAATTAGAAGATGCTTACAACCTGGAAGGAAAGTTATGACCAACCTAGATAGCATATTCAAAAGCAGAGACATTACTATGCCAACAAAGGTCCATCTAGTCAAGGCTATGTTTTTTCCAGTGGTCATGTATGGATGTGAGAGTTGGACTGTGAAGAAAGCTGAGCACCGAAGAATTGATGCTTTTGAACTGTGGTGTTGGAGAAGACTCTTGAGAGTCCCTTGGACTGCAAGGAGATCCAAACAGTCCATTCTGAAGGAGATCAACCCTGGGATTTCTTTGGAAGGAATGATGCTGAAGCTGAAGCTCCAGTACTTTGGCCACCTCATGCGAAGAGTTGGCTCATTGGAAAAGACTCTGATGGTGGGAGGAACTGGGGGCAGGAGGAGAAGGGGATGACAGAGGATGAACTGGCTGGATGGCATCGCTGACTTGATGGATGTGAGTCTGAGTGAACTCCGGGAGACGGTGATGAACAGGGCATGCCTGGCATGCTGCGATTCATGGGGTCGCAGAGAGTCAGACACGACTGAGCGAATGAACTAAACTGAACTGAAATGAAATGAATTTATTAAATACCTTGTGAAATTATTTTCCTGTGTTTCTAAATAGCTTGTAGTCTTCATGCCTTTAGAAACAAAGTATATGAAGCACCAAGTCAAGTGCTTGATACGTAGTATGCCTTTAACAGATAGTGTATAAATTAAGTACATTAACCATTGGGTACTTATTACAGCACACAATGATTGCTGCAAAGGAAGGTAATGAAACCTCCATCGAATGCTTTTATCACTTCTTGTGGCAAGCTGGAAAGACAAAATAAAAATATGAAATTTATTTCAGTAAGAATCTGAAATGAAGGAAGAGTGTTCTGAGCTACAGATGAAAGTGACTGCAGAATTAAGATTTTAAAAACATAAAGACACAAGAATATGGAATGAAATGGAAATGAGTTGTAATGTAGAGTGTGGGAAGATATATGGAGATTTAGAGTAGTTTAATTCAAAGTAAATATAGTCATGCAGTTGTTTTACTAAGGAAAAATGGATTTCTCGAAATAAAAGGCATCCTTTATAATGATGGTATTAAACACTAATGGAAAATAAGCCCTGATGTTTCCAGAAACCACAAAGAATTTTTCTTGTCTATGCCATGAAACTAAATAAAAAAGATTTGCTGACAGAAAAAGACCTGATATTATCTGAATAGAAGTTAGAAATTATCCTCTCTAGTGTTTCAAAATGGATATAAAGAGGGCTTGTTTTTTTCTTGATATAAAATATATTTTATTTTAGAATAAAATTAATATTGAAATGACAGAAAGGCTAAAACATCAAGTATCTTGCATATATGTTATTTCTCCTTTGTTGTGTTCTTTTATGATCTGTATTTATATTCATAACAGTAACATTTTATTTATTTCCCTTTATGGAATTTCATTTTTGAATATGTTAGAAAAAAGCCTTTGTTAAAAAACTACTACAGGACTTTTTGTTAACATTTTGGATCTTGTTTGTTTGTTTGTTTGTTTTGCTACCATATGCCACCATCTTTTTCACCTTTTTCCATTATAACAGAATGGCTTTCAGTTTAAAAAAAGAGACAATCTTCTACCCACCTCCCTCATTTGTCTAGAAAAGCATTCCTTCTCAAAAGCACCTAGAATGGTGAAGGTACATCCCTGCTTTTGGAAGACATCAGCTTCTAAGTCTAGCAACTTCATTGCTATTTAGCAGCTAGCTTAGGGTCTTATATAACAGAGAAGATTATTTTAAAATCTTAAAATCTAAAAGGCCATTGAAATTAAACAAGCTGAATCTTTAGAAGAAATAACCCATTCAAAACCAGGAATGTGATTTGAGAATGAAAATTTACTGCAGCACCCCTAGAGGTACCTGAAATCACAACCAGAATGCTTTAAAAGTTCATTAGGAAATGTATGTGTGTGCTTAGTTGCTCAGTCGTGTCCCACTCTTTGTGACTCTGTGGATGTAGTCCACTAGGCTCCTCTGTCCCTGGAATTCTCCAGGCAAGAATACTTTGATGGGTTGCCATTTATTTCTCCAAGGGATATTCCCAACCTGGTGATTGAACCCAGGTCTCCTGCATTGTAGGCATATGCTTTACCATCTGAGCTACTAAGGAAGCATAAGGAGATGTATGTATAAAGAAATGTATGTGCTCAGTCAAAATGAAACCTGGTAGGAGGTGCATTATAGGGTAGGTTTCTAAGTTTTAATAGTATAAAAAGAGACTTGTGCTGGAGTGAGATTCTCCAGTTCTATAACAAAGTAAGAATTTCTCATCTCCAAACTGTGATTGTGTTATTGTGATGTAATGAGAAATATGGGGCTTCCCAGGTGGCTCAGGGGTAAAGGATCTGCCTGTCAAGCAGAAGTGAGAGACATGGGTTTGATCTCTGGGTTGGGAAGATTCCTTGGAGAAGGAAAAGGCAACCCACTCCAGTATTCTTGCTTAGGAAATCCCCTCAACAGAGGAGCTCGGCAGGCTATGTACCATGGAGTTGCAAAGAGTCAGACACAACTTAGTGACTAAACAACAGACAAAAAATATATATATTTTGGTCTTTGTCCCTGGTCCCTGGCTAGACTTGCTAAAGCCTTTGTAACTTCTTAAATCACAGTTAGTAAGAGCATCTTTTATACTGTTATTTGGTCTCCTAAACTCCTTGGAATGTTGCATGTGAATGGAACGTATCTTGGAAGCCTCCTGATAGCTTCAGAATACAAGGCTTTTCACCAAGAAGTCATGGTTATATGCTTGGAACTTTGAGCGCAGTCTTCATGGAGAGGAGAGGAGGGGAGCTGGAGGTGGAACTGATAAATTCATCATGCCTGTATAATGAAGCCTCCACAAAGGTCTCTCAACTACAGGATTTGGTGAACTTTTGGCTAAATGAAAACATCCATGTGCCAGGAGGGTGGCAGACAGCAACTTCAAATGTTGCATGTGAATGGAACGTATCTTGGAAGCCTCCTGATAGCTTCAGAATACAAGGCTTTTCACCAAGAAGTCATGGTTATATGCTTGGAACTTTGAGCGCAGTCTTCATGGAGAGGAGAGGAGGGGAGCTGGAGGTGGAACTGATAAATTCATCATGCCTGTATAATGAAGCCTCCACAAAGGTCTCTCAACTACAGGATTTGGTGAACTTGTGGCTAAATGAAAACATCCATGTGCCAGGAGGGTGGCAGACAGCAACTTCATGGGGACAGAAGCTCTGGTGCTTGGAATCCTTCCAGTCTTCATCCTGTGTATCGTCCTCTGTTATATAATGAGCAAATATGATACAATTCAGAGCGTCCTTGAGTTCTGTGAGCCATTGTAGCAAATGTCCTATCCATTCTATTAAACCGAGGAAGGGTACATCCAGACAACAGCATGTTGTAAAGAGAAATAAACTCCATGAAAACTTATGTAGGAACCTTAAATTCATATTATTAAATGGAAGAAAACCAATTTGAAAAGACTAAATACTGTATGACTCCTTCTATATGATATTTTAGAACATGCAAACCATGGAGACAGGAAAAAGATCAGTGGTTAACAGGGATGGTAAGAGAGGAGATGGATAAGTGGAACACAGGATTTTTAGGGTAGTGAACTCTATCAAACTCTGCATAATACTGTAATGGTGGCTATATGTCATTAGGTATTTTGTCTAAACCCATAGAATGTACAATACTAAAAGTAAACCCGATTGAAAACGATGGATTTTGGATAATGATGATGTGTCAATGTAGGTTCATCATTTGTAACAAAGCGACCTTCTAGTGGGGGAATGTCTATAAGCTAGGAGCAGACTCCTACAATGTATGTACATTCAGGGTAAGATTCTAAGAAACCCCTCAGAAAACAGAATTTGGAAAGCAAAAGAGCTAAGTAGAGATTTCAATAGCTTCCTGATGCTGAGGAATGAGAAACTGCATCCATCTAAGAATTGATGCTTTCGAATCGAGGTGCTGGAGAAGACTCTCAGGAGTCCCTTGAACTTCAAGAAAATCAAACTACTCTGTCCTCAAAGAAATAAACCTTGAATATTCTTTGGAAGTATGGATGCTGAAGCTGAAGCTTCAATACTTTGGCCACTTGATAAGAAGAACTGACTGACTGAAAAGACCTTGATGCTGTGAAAGATTGAAGGCAAAAGAAAAAGGGGCTGGCAGAGCATGAGATGGTTAACTAGCATCGCTGACTCAATGGACAACAATTTGAGCAAACTCCAGGAGATAGCGGAGGGTAAAGGAGCCTGGCATGCTAAACCTTGGGGTCGGGGAGTCAAACGTGACTTAGCAACTGAACAACAGCAACAACTTTATGCATTTCCTAGTCTGCTCCGGCTACCATAACAAAATACAATTGACAGGGTGGCTTAAACAAGAAATTTATTTTCTCACAGTTCTGGAAGATGGAAGTCCACTTTCAGGACTTCCATGATCAGCTAGCATGATCAGCTCATAGTGAAGCCTCTCTTTCAGGTCTCTAGATGGCTGCACTCTTGCTGTGTTCTGACACAGCAGAGGGAAAGGAAGAAAGGTCTCTGGTGTCTCTTCTTATAAGGGCCCCAATTTCATGACTTCATCTAAATCTGCTCCTGCTGCTGCTAAGTTGTTTCAGTCGTGTTCTACTCTCTGTGACCCCATAGATGGCAGCCCACCAGGCTCCACTGTCCCTGGAATTCTCCAGGCAAGAATACTGGAGTGGGTTGCCATTTCCTTCTCCATCATCTAAATCTAATTATTTTTAAAAGTTCTTACCATCATACTGGGGGTTAGGGCTTCAACATTTTGGGAGGCAGCAGTTTAGTCTGTAGTGATGGGTATTAGTTTCCTGTTGCTGCTGTAATAGTTGTCCACAAACCTAATGTCTGAAAACAATACAAATTTATCATCTTACTGTTCCAGAAGTCAAAACTCTAAAATGATCTCAGTGAGCTAAAACCAAACAGTCAGAAAAGCAGCATTTCTTCCCAGATATTTCATGGAAGATCCATCTTCTTATCTTTTCCAGCTTCAAGAGGTTACGTATATTATTTGGCCCATGGCCCCCTTCAGAGTCACCATTGCTTCTCAAACCTTTCTCCTGCTTCCATATCTCTCTTCTACCTCTTTTCTCCACTAACGAGAATGCCTGTCATTTTACTGGGTTCATCCAGGTAATTCAAGATATTCCCTCCATGTCAATCAAGGTCAGCTGATTGCCAAATATAATTCAATCTGCAAACTTAACTATAGCTTGCAATACAACCTAATTTAGTCACACTTTCCGGAAATTAGAACATGGATTTTGCGGGCATGGGGGGCGATGTCATTATTCTACTAGAGACACTGGGTTTGGTAAACAACTCAAGGTTTCTCCTGAGACCTCAGAAGGACTATGCCCTAGGAGAAAAAAGTCAATATTGAAATAGCCCATACCTACCAAAACACCAAATAACCTTCAATCAGATCAAAATGGTCCACTAGACCTCAATCTACCTTTCTCAGAAAGCAAAACATTTTTGAAGGGAAACACTTTAATTTTTACTCACATGTCTAATCAAAAATATGAAACTTGTCAAAATACAGAAGTTGAACTGGAGGTGAAGAAAAATATAAATAAATAGAAACATATCCATAGATAATTCAGATACTGGAGTTTTTAGGCAGAATATTTAAAATAATGAGTCAATATGTCAAGAAAACAGAAGAAAATTCGGAGAATTCCAGGAGAGACTCAGAATCCATCAAAATTGTCAAATGGAAATTTGAGAACAGTTAAATATAAGACTTAAACTAATAATTGAGTAGATGGCTGTAATGAAATATCAGCAAGCAAAGGTCTAGTGAACTGGAAGACATGTCTTCAGAAAGCATGCATATTTATGCATGAAGGAAAAAGAATATAAAGGAAATTTAGGACACAACAAAAATGTGTGACAAGCATTTAATACAATTCTAATCTGGGAGAATAAATAGAAGTAAATATTCAATTAAGAGGAACATCAAGGGGCTTGCAGGTGGTCCAGTGGTTAAGACTTTGCCTGCCAGTGCCAGGCACATGGATTTGGTCCCTGGTCCGGGAAGATTCCACACACTGTGGGCCAACTAAGCCTGTGCACTGCAACGGCTGAGCCGTGATCTAGAGTCCACGCGCAGCAACTCCTGAGCTTCGGTGCTCCAGCTACTGAAATCCACTCGCTAGACCCTGTGCTTCAGGCAACAGGAGCAGCCACCACAGTGAAAAGCCTTGCTCATCACAGCTAGGGAAGATCTAAAACATCAGGTGCACAATAGAAAAAAAAAGTGTTTTAAGATCAATAAACTTGTTAAATCTCTAGCAAGAGTGATTAAGAAGAAGATAAATTATGCATTTTGCATACATTTGCAAAACTAATTATAGGAAGTTATTTTATTGGTTGACTAGGGTAAAATAATTCCTCCTAAATCTTGGTGGCTTAAAACTAGAATTGTTTATTGTTTCTCATATGCCTGTGGGTCTGCAGGATTTCAGCTAGTAGAGCTGTGCCCAGCCAGGAGAACATAACAAGTGAATGCATGGAGAGGCAGAAGAATAATTGGAGCCATAATTCAACCGACCGCAACTATGTACAACTTTATACCAATAAATTCTATGATATAGAAGAAACGGACAAGTCACTTGACAAACAAAGCAATTGAATGAGAAAAAGTGATAAATATGAATATTCCTGTACTATTAAATAAGTTGAAGACAAAATTAATATTTTTTCACAAACATAATTTATGGTATACATAGCTTCACTGGTGAATATTTTCAAACATTCTAAGAAGAAATAACTCAAATGTTGCATAAATTCTTACAGTATATAGAATAAGATATAAAACTGCCCAGTTCATTTTTCAGGTTTGCATGACCTGGATAATAAAACTGACAAGAACATTGCAAGAAAAATCGCAGGCTATTATTTCTCATGACTACAGGCAAAAATCCTAAAGAGAATTATAATAAATCAAATCCAATAATATTTTAAGGAATAATATATGATTATCATTAATAATTATATCAGAAAATCTTGCAACATGAGACTAGCATTCAAAAATCGATAAAAGTAGGTCACTGTATTAGCAGGATAAAGGAAAACACCATATGAATCTCAGTAACCCCATATTAAAGCCCATAAAATTAGGAATAAAGGAAACTTCCTCAGTCAAATGAAACATATCTACCAAAAACATCACACTCAATGGGCAAACACTAAACTCTTTCTCCTTGAGTTTGCAACTAAGTTGAAACTACTCAAAAAGTTATGGAAGCTGGCAAGATTCTTCAGGGTAGGGGTGAGGGAGAGGAGAGAGAAACATTGGCAAGGACTAGGTCAAACTGATATCAATACAAGTTTTTAAGGAATAATAATGAAAATAGCTCATAATTTGTAAAATGGAAAGATGTCAAGTATTTGCTCTTTATCTTCCTTGATGGCTCAGTTGGTAAAGAAACCACATGCAATGCAGGAGACCTGGGTTCAATCCCTGGGTTGGGAAGATACCCTAGAGAAGGGAAAGGCAACCCACTCCAGTATTCCTCCTGGAGAATCCCATGGACAGAGGCGCCAGGGCTGCAGTCCATAGGGTCACAAAGAATCTGACACGACTGAGAGGTTAAGCACAGCTTAACACTCAACTTGTGTTACTATTTGTTTTTAATGATAATAAACTACTTCTAGTACTACTATGGGGATGCAAGAAATGAAATGGATGAGGGTTTTTTTTTTAATTTTGCACTTAAATGTTTGCATTTTCATGATACTGTGTGTATTTTCCTTTTGCTATGAATAAAGCTGCTTGGAAGTGAATTAAAAGTATTCTTGCATTTCTTCTCTATACATAGATATAAGAAATGAACACATTTTATAATAAAAAGAAGGAGGTTGAAGAGCTGATCAGTAATAAACTTTAAGTTGTGTCACTGACTGAACAGTGCTAGGGCTGCATTCATAGGGTGTTAATACGCAGGTTCAATTCCTAGGTTGGGAAGATCCCCTGGAGGAGGGCCTGGCAACCCACTCTAGTATTCTTGCCTAGAGAATCCCATGGACAGAGGAGCCTGGTGGGCTAGAGTCCGTGGTGTCTCAGAGACTGAAGCAACTGAGGACACAAGCATGTGTACCTTTCTATATATCTCACTAAGTGGAAGAAATCAATAGCTTTTTTCTTTTTTTCTTTCCTTTTTTTTTTAGGTTTCATAAAAGGAATTTTATTCAAAGAGTCTTTTACCCCTGAGTCCTTTGAAAGTTCTTTCAGAAGCCCTGAATTTACTGTCAAGCAGAGCTAATGTTCTCTGCATCCAATGTGAATATTTCTTTTTGACAAGGGAGTAACTGGAAAACTTTGAAAACTTTTACCAAAAACATTAATTACTTCATCACTGGAAGTCTCCTGTATGCTTTCATATTCCAGCAAATAGCTTGGTAACTTTACAGGAGCAGGGAATGAATTAAAATCATAAAACATAATAAACATTTTAAATGAGTTCACATCTCTGCTCAGCTTGTGGCCATGTGGAACCCTGGCAGCTCGTGCCAGGAGAAGTGACAAGATTCTGCCAGCCTCCTGGCTACAAGGCATGAAGCTTTTTGGAATGAAAGACTTCATGGAGTTGAAAACAAGAGCCTTTGCAGATGGAGAATCAGAGAACCTGGGAAGCATGCAAAGAATGCGGTCCTTGAGCTAAATTACCTAACCGAAAATTACTCACCCAGGGGCTCCAGCCTGTTAGGAACTCTGGGTCAATTTGTGAAGAAATTAGCAGTTTAAAAAAAAATCTCAAGGTTGAATACTTTTTAATTTGAAAGTTTTTTAGTCATGAAACTAGAGGAAAAGGTGGCATGATCCTTCCAGAAACATAATAAACTTGACTTTGCTTCTTTGTTTTTCTTTATAAAAGATGTTTACTACTATTTTTAGTGGCTTTTAGAAAATTCCCGTTGAGTCAGAGTCTGATTTCAATCCAAGTTGTCCTGTCAGCTTAGGTAGAAACATTATTAATTCTATCTCTTATGTCAATTTTATTAAGTAAAAAAGAATAAAAACACAAGTATTTGTACTTGTTTAAAAGGGAAGCACAAATAATAGGAAAAGGGAACAGGTAGTCCTTGTATTTCAAAGACGAGTTCTTCAAAATATATGAGTCACTTTTTGAAACTTGAAACAGTTTTTCTCACAGAAGGAATGTGAAACTGTGTGAAGAGAAGGTTCACAGAAGGAATAGTGCTGTGCTATAAACATTACATATTTTAGCATTTGGGAAAATATATCCTGGGAATCTTAGTCAAGATGTGCAAGTAACAGAAACCAGCTAGCTGGCTGACTGTGAGATGGGAACTCATTAAAAAGAAGCAAGGTTATCTCTTAGAACTCAGGAATGTCTGGCGGCATGGGAACCAGGGCCAGAAATGAGCTGTAAAACTGTCATTGCTACCCTTGTGTCTTATCTCTGCCTCCTGGACTGAGCAGACAGACTGTGTTCCCCTCTCTGCACAAGGCAGGCAGGGTGGGGTCACCAAGAGCTTCTTAGGCTCATCTGCTCTCTTTGAAGAGTCCATGTCAAACTAACTGGACTAAAATTAAATAGTTCAGCTCTAGTTCGAAATAGCTCTCCAGGCTCCTCTGCCCATGGAATTTCCTAGGCAAGAATACTGGAGTGGGTAGCCATTTTCTTCTCCAGGGGATCTTCCCTAGGAACTGAATCTGGATCTCCTGCATTGCAGGAAGATTCTTTATGATCTGAGCCAACAGAGAAACCCCATTAATAGCATTAATTGGCATAATTTTAGTCAGTTGCCCATCCAAAATCCAATTGGCTGCCAGGATAAAAATTCTGTGGCAAATATGCAGCTCTCAGAGAAAGAAGTAGTCTTGCAATATTTGGAAACATAACATGAGCTTTAACTCATTGCATCCAAACGTAATACCACAGTCAAGATGACTCCAGTGTCACAGTGGGTGTTGGTGATGGAGATATGAGGGGAACATAGTCAGTATGGCTCAGGAGAGGAGTGGGTAGCTATAAGGATACTTTGTTAATTCTTCCAGTTTACATCCAAGTGAATAATACTTCTCTATACTTGGTGAAATATGAAGCTCCAATACTTGGGCCACCTGATGCAAAGACCTGACTCACTGGAAAAGACCCTGATGCTGGGAAAGATTGAGCACAGAAGGAGAAAGAGGCAGCAGAAGATAACATGGTTAGATTAGCATCATTGGCTTAATGGACACAAATCTGAGCAAACTCTAGGAGATAGTGGAAGACAGGGAAGCTTGGTGTGCTGCAGTCCATGGGGTCATCAAGAGTCAGATGTGACTTAGTCATTGAAAAACAACAACCAACAATCTTTATCTAAATAGAGTTGGGTGACCCAAAGTGGGTGCCCTCACATCCTGTGAGCAGAACCCAACAAGAGCAGAGCCCAACAGGAAGAAGAAAGACTCTTCTTTCCTGGCAAGGACTCAGCTAATGAAAGACCATGAACTCATCATTCACTATGGCCCTTCCAACTTTCTTTTCCTCTAGGAAAGCTCTCTTTTCCTTGCCATGCATGTGGCTTCCCATGGTTGCAAACCCTGAATTGTAATTTTCTGCTGATTTCAAATAAACCCATCTTTGCTAGAGAAGTAGTTGACAATCTATTTGTTTCAGGTCAACAACGTGTAGCCCTCTAGGTCAGCCTAAATATGTCAAAGAATAAAAGGTATGTAGGGGTGAGAGAAATGGGGAGATGTTAGCCAAAGGGCACAAATGTTTCAGTTATAAGATGTAAACATTAGGAGGATCCAATATACAGTGGTGATTATAAATAACTATACTATTTTATATGCTTGACATTTGCTAAAAGAGTAGATTTTAAGTTTTTTCATCATACACACACACACATGCACACACAAAGGCAATTATGTGAGGCAATGGATATAATTAGCTTGACTATGGTAGCCATTTCAAAATGTATATGTATATCAAATAACCACATTGTATAGTCTTTGTAGCTGTTGTTCAGTTGCTTGTCAGGCTCCTCTCTCCATGGAATTCTCCAGACAAGAATACTGGAGTGGGTTGCTGTTTCCTTCTCCAGGGCATCTTCCTAGCCCAGAGATTGAACCGGCATCTTATGTTCTCTTGTATAGTTGGGATCTGCTAAGTCTTTCATAAAAATATTTTCAAACTTTATTGAAATACTTATTTTCATTTGATTCCCACATCTGTCTTACAGTACCACTGATTTTTCTCCTCACTTTACTGCGTAGAAAACAGTCAGAATTTATGTTCTGAGGATGGGAAACTGATGGTAGATTCATGAGAGTGTGTGCAGATCCTGGGAAATCTCATAGATTCTGAACTGACGACTCTGTGCTTCAGTGCGATGACTGATTTTTACAACAGGAAATGAGGGTGTGTGTTAACGTTCCCTCTGCTCTACTGGTGAGTAAACTAAATGAGGGTACCTGTGGGGGTGTCATGACATGACTTTTAATCATACCACAAAGACCAAGCACCTGACAAGTTTGTAATAGCTGTTTATTGAATGAATGAACAATTGATAGAATAACGACAACAACAAAAAAGGTGTTTGAAGGGATTCAGACTCTTCAAACAACTATGGTGCTCAGATGCTTAGTCGTGTCTGACTCTTTTGCAGCCCCATGGATTGTATTCCACCAGGCTCTCCTGTCCGTGGGATTCTCCTGCCAAGATTACATCTGTAGGGTGCCATTTCCTACCCCAGGGCATCTTCTTGACCCAGAGATCGAACCTGAGTCTCTTGTGTCTCCGGCATTGGCAGGGAGATTCTTTACCACTAGTTCCACCTTGGAAATCCCAAACAACTATATATCCCAACATAATAAATATGGTGAGCATGCTTCAGTTTGCTTTGCATGTCACCCTGTGTAATCTTAGTAAAAAGATGATTTATTCTAATTTCAAACTCCCCACCCCTCAGGCCTATAACCTTTTACTATATTTGAAACAGATTTCTAATGACTATAATCTATGACTATTTGACTGATTGCCACAGACATAATTTGGGAAATGGTTAGCTCTGAAAGATAAGGAATTACTTAAAACTTGCTTTAAAATTTAGGAGTTAGCCTAATTTTATCAGAGATCCTTTGTGATGTGTTCTTAGCAAAAATGTTGAAGACCACCTATACCCCAGCTGAATTCATTTTCTACCCAAATTGCATCTGTCAAGTGTTTGCAAAGGGGGCATAAAGTCAAATTCTTCACCTACTTTTTTTTTTTCTTTACAACTGCACTAGGTGATAAAGTGGGCAGAAAAGTTAAGTTTACCTGTGAAACTTTCCTTAGAGTTCCTTGAAGATCACTCCAAAGTAAAAAGAAATGGGTTGGAGGATAGGAAGTAAGGGGATCCATTCAACACATTATTTTCTAAAGGAAAGAAGTCTGGAAAGAGATGCTCTATAGTGGTTGAGTGAGTGAAGGATGAACCAGTTACCTTTTGTCCTTCAACAGTCCATCTGTCCTATCCCTCTTCTCCACTAACCTTGGAAATACTAAACTTTGCTCAAGTAGGGCCTAAACATTGGAATCAGAAAGTCTGGGACTCCACTCTGCAAGTTATATGGAACTCTCAGCAAGTACTCAGTGTATATTTCCCAGGACTGATGTAAGTAACAGATGATTACAAACTATTTAAAACAACAAAATTTATTTCTCTCTTTTTCAGAGGTCAGCAGTTCAAAGCCCAGGTCACAGCAGGGCTATACTCCCTCCAGCAGCACTAGAGGAGAATCTGCTCCTGGTTATTCCAGCTTCTGGTGGGCTGGACTTGTGGGTGCATCTCTTCAAGGTCCTCATCTTCAAGTCTCCCTCTGGTCCCTCTTCTCCTCTGCACACGGTTAAATCTCACTCTGCCTCTCCTACAAGAACACACAGGACTGCATATAGGGCCCCTGGATAATTCCCAATATGCTCAAAAATCTGAGCTGGATATGCCCGTCGGTCACTGAATTGATTCTTTCCAACTGTGATGCTGGAGAAGACGCTCGAAAGACCCTTAGACAGCACAGAGATCAAACCAGTCAATCCTAAAGGAAATCATCCCCGAATATTCATTGCAAGGACTGATGCTGAAGCTGAAGCTCCAATACTTTGGTTACTTCATGTGAAGAGTTGACTCATTGGAAAAGACTCTGATGCTGAGAAAGACTGAGGTCAGAAGAAGGGGAAGACAGAAGATGTGACTGTCCTCTGACTCAATGGACATGAGTCTGAGCAAATTCTAGGAGAGAGTAAAGAACAGGGAGCAGTCCATGGGGTCACAAAGAGTTGGACATGACTTAGCGACTGAACAGCAACAACACTAGTGCTCACACTTCCTTTAAGCCAAACTTTGTTGATCTTCTTGTGTAATATTCACTACTAGGGACATCTTAATCATGTTGACATCATCTTGAAAACTTTTCATCTGGGCACCAAAAGCAAAAATTACTGGACCCAATATTTTTCAAAACATGTCTTTTCTCCCTTAACCTTCTGTTGTTTTCCACAGATCAGTTCTCCTGAGATGCTGGTTTCTGCTCGGGATAAGAGTGCTTAAAAGGCTTCTTGCACCTTCTGACAAATGCTAACACAGCCTGACCAGACATGAGGTGGAAGAACAATAGTGTATCATCAGGAGGCTGCGTCCGTGCTGCTTGTTTTGACTTTGTTCAAGATGACATAAAATTTATCCATGTGAAAAATATGCAAGGCCAGAGATTCATGGGTTTGATAACAGATGATTGATAAAATTACTCAGAGGCCCACTAACACCAGCCTTTGAGCACCAAACCTGCCGTCTTTTTGTCTTGTATAAGCGTTTTCCATGCTGTACTCTGTGCCGTTAGTATAAGAGAATGCAGGAAATTCTAAATTATTTGATATTTTCCTAGTGTGCTTCTTTCCTCTTCCACTAACACTGCAACAAAGACCTCCACTTTCCATCAATGTTCCTGAAATAATGACCAAAACACCTTTCCTCAGATGTTTGCTTGCACTGTAGGATCTTGCAATCCGATTTATTCTACTAACATTACCAAACTGAAATCAATCCATGGAAATCACCCAATTTAATGTCCTTTCATAAAGTTCATCTTCAGCACTAATCTATCATGTTTTGCACAATTTCTGACCCCTACTTTGTCCCCTTATAGTCTTCCCTCCTCACTTTTGTCTACCATCTCCAATACTGTTCCAATTTTATTCTTTAGTCTTTCACCTTTTATCTTTTTTTTTAGTTTTGTCTCTCCTTCTGGAACATTCCTCATGTTGTGACTGTGATATTCTCTTCTTGTCTTTCTTTATTCCATCCTTGACATTAATTTTGTGTTTTCAACAAACATGGCCATTTTGGCTTTAGACTTAATATCTCTCAGCCACAGATGTTGAAAGGGAGATTGACATGAGAAAAGAGATATTTTCTCTCGTTCTGATCTTTTCCGTACATATCTCAATGCCCCCTGCACATCTCTGCTTGTGTGTCTTGTGGACATCTACAATTCAACATGAACTTCAACCAATCTTTTCCTTTACTTCATATCTTTATTGCCACAATCTATTAACCTCTCAATCCGGTTTAATACCTTTCATTCATCTGTAATATTTTTCCACATTCAATCCATCATAAAAATTTATGAAAAATCTATCTCCACAAGCCCCTTCATCACATGACCAAATATACTTTTGCAGACTTCTTTTCTGGGTCTGCATGTTAAGTCACTTTGGTCACTAAATCACTCTAGTCGTGTCTAATTCTTTGTGATCCTATGAACCATAGCCTACCAGGCTCCTGTGTCCATGGGATTCTCCAGGCAAGAATACTGGAATAGGGGTGCCATTCCCTTCTCCAGGGGATCTTCCTGATCAGGGATCAAACCCATGTCTCCTGCATTGTAGGCAGATTCTTTGCCAATTGAGCCACTAGGGAAACGTTCTTTTCTACTGCTCACAGATAAAATCTAACATTTATCTCATAATAGCAGAGTTCATACATTATTTATTTATTTTTAAGGGGGAGAGTGGAGGGTAATGCTTCCATTATTCCCAATTATCAAATGTATGTTGCAGATTATGTAGCTTGCTCACTGTCACATCTCTAATAAGTGATATGACTGGGAAGAAGGTCCAGGTCATCTTATGCCAAATATCCCACTTTTCATTTTATTTTAATATTTCTTTTTTCATGTGGACCATTTTTAAAGTCTTTATTGAATTTGTTACAATATTGCTTCTGGTTTGCTCTTGTGGGTTTTTGGTTTTGGCCATGAGGCATGAGGGATCTTATCTCCCTGACAGGGGTTGAACCCATACCTCCTGCATTGGAAGGAGATGTCTTAACCACTGGACAGCTAGGAAGTCCCTTGAATATTCCACTTTTACACTATAAAATGATGTTTTTCAGAGGTTTACTAAGCTACAGCCTTCAGTATGCCCTTACAAATATTCTGACAAATATCCTCCCTAGTAATAGCAAATGCTATCTTGCATCTCTTTTGGAATCATTCCCACACTGAACCATTTGCATGCAAAATGTTCTCCTAACCAAGTCCCCAGTGAATGGATAACTGCTCCATTCAGCCCTTTCTCACCAGAAGAGTCATATCCTGCTGAATATCTATGGCTCTGTGTTTACATTGTTTTCCAGGCACATGAGACACAGGACACGTGTCAGAGTCGTTTGAGCACTGAAGTCCAGTCCGCTTTAGCTGTTCATGTTCAGATCTTGTGTCTCTTCCTTTCCCACAGAAAAGAAATGTTTCTTGCAGAGCCTTGAGCACAGCATGCCCATAATAAATCTTGGCAGAGTAGGTTGTTTCTCGATGAGATTTTTGTTTCTTGACTTAATAGTCTGAAAATTTAAATCTTTTATAAAATATTTTAGACATGAAAAACACAAACAATGATATGGTGCATGCCCTTCAACACACTATCTACCTTAGGAAAAAAAATTACTCATCAAAATTTCTCTGTATCCTCTACTCATCCATGTGATCCTCTGTTCTGAATTGAATGTGTCTCTGTCTCATAGAGTCGGACACAACTGAGCTACTGAACTGAATTGTTTCATTCAGTCAGTTTTTACTTTTCCTTCTTACTTATGATTCTTTAAATATTGCAAATACACTCCTTACTAAAAACAGATTCACAAGGAAGCTGAAGAAATGAATGAAACATTTCTCTAAGGCTCTCTGACTCTTAGATCCACAGTTGAATTTCCCTCAGGACAGGCTGGACTAATACTCAGTAGAAGCATAAGCCTAATATTTATTTTTAGTCTGGAAAAACATATATGGTCAGCATCTGAACTCCTTAGAGGAGAAACAGGAAAATTTTTGTGGCACCAGCTGTTTCACTGTGCCGGAGAAGTCTCCCTTAGTTAGACTCCTTTGTTCTGTTCCTAGCTAATATATTTTTATCCAGAAATGAAGTATCTGTTATAGTTTCCTCCACTATGAGAAATTAGACATGCTACATTACAGAGCTTTTTGAACTTTTTCTTTCTCTTTGTACTTTCAGTTTATGTTTTTTAGTATGGAGACAGTTTTTCATTAAATTTAAGATACTATTTACAATATAAATTATGGCAATATTAAGGAATTTTGTGGAATATGGGATATATTTGGCTTCCCTGGTTACTGAGAAGGTAAAGAATCTGCCTGTAATGCAAGAGACTAGGGTCTGATTCCTGGATCAGGAAGATCCCCTGGAGAAGGGAATGGCTTCCCATTCCAGCATTCTTGCCTGGAGAATTCCTAGAAAAAGCCTGGTGGACTACAGTCCATAGGGTCACAAAACAGTCGGACATGACTGAGAGACTAACCCTTTCACTCTCACGTTTTCACTTAGGATATATTGTAAGATCAAATCACATGCAATTTGATGTTCTATTTAAAGAATTTAATTTTAAGTATTCAATTTTAAGTATTCCTCTTTATCCTAATATATTCATGTTCATTTTAGAGGACTGTTTTTAAAGAATAATAATAAGATGAATACCCCTGAAGTTACCACTCAGTTTAAGAACTAAATTATTACTAATTTATCACTTCGTGTCCTATGTATTTTTATACTATTGTAAAACTATTCCTTCTTTGTATTCCTTTGGAATTGCTCCAGTTCAACCCCTTCTGTCTGACTTACTGTGATTATTGCCACATCTTAATATCTGGTTCTAATTTTGTGCTACTCAAAAATGCAGAGAGATCAAAGAGTCAAGAAGACACAGATTAAAATATCAGTTATTACAAGGAGTTTGTTTTTAATATGGCGAAGTAAATTCTTACCAGACTGAGTCTACCCCAGATAACAACTACAAACTCTGGAGAAAATATGAAAAAGGCTACCCAAAGGCACTAGGAGGAGTAGGGAAATTCCAGAGGCAGTGCTTGGAAAGAGAAAACAGCATGGGTTGATACATTTTCTATTTCATAGCTTTACTGTTAGCATGGGTTTCCCTGTGGCCTAAACAGTAAAGAATCTACTTGCAATGCGAGAGTCCTGGATTTGGTCCCTGGGTTGGGAAGATCCCCTGGAGAAGGGAACAGTTATCCACTCCAGTATTCTTGGCCCGGAGAATTCCATGGACAGAGGAGCCTGGCACACTACAGTCCATGGGGTCACAAAGAGTTGGACATAACTGAGCAACTTTCACTTTCACAGGCTCCAATCAGTGATACGTGGGGAGAAAAGCTTTCCTAAAGAAGCATCAATATTTCTGTTCTGAAAAAAAAAGAAGAAGAAGAAGAAGAAGAGAATTCGGGGCAACAACAGCTACTGTAAGGTAGGATGAGGTAAGGATGTCAGTGCAAAGCAAGCCAAAGAAAGAGCATCTCAAATTTGCTTTATAAACTAGTAAAATTTGTAGATGAGCTCTTAGTCATGCATACATGAAGATTCATAGCAGTGCAACTCAGGATGAAAAAACAGAAGTCAGATTTGAGTTACTACTTAATGAATGCCACATAATTTGCATTTGATTTCAACAAAGCAAATTTATTGCTAAAAGAAAACAAACATCAACACTACTGAGGCTCCTAACAGAACTAACTCAATGCCTATATATGATTTTAAATTATTTGACATAATAAGAGTCAGGAAAATGGGAACAATTCTGAAGGGAACAGACAACAGATAGAAACAACTCCAAAATAATCCAGATACTGGAATGGGCATTCAAATGTTATAACAGCTATCAAATAATGCTCACTGAGCTAAAAGGAAAATTGGATTACAATGAATAATAAAGAGGAGGGGGGAAATCAATAGAGAAATTATTAAAAGAAAGAAATGTACATTCTACAACTTAAAAATAATATATCAGTCATAGATACCACATAAGATAGGCTTATTAGCAGAACAGAATCAAAAGAGAAAAGGTAAAGTGAGCCAGAAGTTGAGTTAATAGAAGTGATCAAGTTTGGTTGTAGAGAAAAAATATTGAAAAAACTTGACAGAGCCTCACAGACCTGTGAGACAGTCATATCAAGATATCACTTATATGTATAATCTGAGTTCCAGAAGGACAGAAGAGAGAGAATGATGCAGAAACTATTTTGAAATACAGAAGTCAAAATGTTCCAAAATTTGAGGAAAGTAAGAAATCTTCAGATTCAGAGTGTGGTAAACATCAAGAAAGATAAATCAAATTATGTCCAACACACCAATTCAAATTGTTAAAAGCCAATTATAAATACATAGAAAGAAGCCAGAGAAGAGCAGGAGAGTACACACAGAAGGACAGCTTTCTAGATGAACTTTAAGGTTGTGCAAAAACTACAATACTGATACAGTGTAGAGCTAACATTAACTGCCAAAGAAGAAATCTGTAGCTCAAAGCTCTATAATAGGTAAAGATATAGTTTACTAATGAAGGTGAAATAAAAACATCTTTTAGAAAATAAAAAAAGTGAAATTTTTTCCAGCAGATATACATGAAAAAATACATCAAAGAAAAGTTTATGGGCTGGAAAAAAGGTCCATTTAGCCAAGGCTATGGTTTTTCCATTGGTCATGTATGGATGTGAGAGTTGGACTGGGAAGAAGGCTGAGCGCCGAAGAATTGATGCTTTTGAACTGTGGTGTTGGAGAAGACTCTTGAGAGTCCCTTGGACTACAAGGAGATCCAACCAGTCCATTCTGAAGGAGATCAGCCCTGGGATTTCTTTAGAAGGAATGATGCTAAAGCTGAAACTTCAGTACTTTGGCCACCTCATGCGAAGAGTTGACTCATTGGAAAAGACTCTGATGCTGGGAGGGGTTGGGGGCAGGAGGAGAAGGGGACGACCGAGGATGAGATGGCTGGATGGAATCATGGACTTGATGGACATGAGTCTGAGTGAACTCCAAGAGATGGTGATGAACAGGGAGGCCTGGTGTGCTGTGATTCATGGGGTGGCAAAGAGTCGGACACGACTGAGTGACTGAACTGAACTAATGGGTTGAAAAGAAATGATACCAAATGGATATTTAGGTATTCAGAAAAAATTGAATACCCATTGAAATGGTAAAGTTATGGGGAGTTACAGAAGACTAGATTTTCTTTTTAACCTCTTTAAAGCACATGGTTCCTTAAAAGCAAAAATTACAACATTGCCATGTGGAAATTATATATATATATATTTAAATACTCATGACAAATATGCACAAAGAATATGGAGATGCATGACTGTATTCTGTGGCAAATCCTTATGTTTAACATGAAATGGTATGAAGTGAAGTTATAATTCCTCAGTTTGCGACCCCATGGACTATACAGTCCGTGGAATTCTCCAGGCCAGAATACTGGACTGAGTAGCCTTTCCCTTCTGAAGAGGATCTTCCCAACCCAGAGATCAAACCCAGGTCTCCCACACTGCAGGCAGATTCTTTACCAGCTGAGCCACAAGGGAAGCCCATGAAATGCTATATATTAAGTTTAACTAGATTCTGTAAAACAAAGAATGAAACACCAAAAATTACTGTGGAGAAGTATAACTAAAGAATACATGGCTTAATGTAAAACTCTAAATATTCAAATAATCTGAAAAGAAAAATCAGTGAAAACACAAAGCATCAAGAAATAGAAGGAGAAAGAGAAACCAATTAGTAATATGGTAGAACATGTAGAAAATTACATGACAAAATTCAACAGTCAAATATAATAAATACCTTCAACAAACAAGTAATGCAAAGGAACTTTCTTTATCTGAGAAAACAACTATGAAAACTTTACAGTTAGTTGCTGGGGTCCAGCCCCGGTGGATCCAGGGTGATTCGAAGGTGGGGACGGAATCGGAGTCCTAGGAAAAACTTATTTAATTACAAATAGGGAGGGACTAGGAATTTAGCAGAGAAAAAGTGACCTAATAACTTGGTTAACACAGGGTGCCAATCACCACCTGCGTAGGCAGGCGTCTTCCCGTTCTCCCGAAGGAGAGGAGGCACTGAGGCACCCCTCCACCACCCCCACCCCCCGGTCCAATCTTAGAAGCCCAGGCAGAATTAGTAGGCTTGGTGGGTCCTATGCACCAGATGGGAATTCGACCAGAAAATAGTAAGAGAGAGAGAAAGGGGCCGAATAACTTGGCTTACGTGGGGTACCAATAAAATTCCAGACAAGGAACTTACACCATATTCATGGCGGGCACCCATGTTCCAGATGGGAATTCAGCCAGAAAATTGGAGAGCAGAAAGGAACAACATGAGGGAATCAGTCTTTCCGGAACTGATCCGATTTCTTTATTTTGGGG
>SJYC01000007.1:0-43404 GCA_006408675.1 Madoqua kirkii
TCTCTTTCCCTAATAACACTGCAATGCAGTCTTAGTCTCTTGTGTGAGGCATCAGCTGGTGATCAGGGCACATGGGTGGGGCACCGGGGAGAGAGATCAGTGCCCTCAGAGAGGAGACGAGGGTGTGAAGAAACCCTTACCCTGTGCAGAAACACAAGAAGACAGTCATCTGAGAACCAGGAGGCAAATTTCTCCAGGCGTCTACTCCTTGATCTGAGCTTCCAGCCTCAAACCATGAGAAACAGATGTTCGTGTGTGACCCATCCAGTCCATGGTGACCTGTCCCAGCCACTGGAGCTCTTGGCGAGAGAGAGGACAGGAGGAGGGAGAGGAGACAGACGGCTTCAGCTCTGTGGTGTGTGGCCCCCACTTGCCAGGGCTTGTGGGAAAGGGACTCTCCTCAAAATCTTAATCGGCTGGTTAATTGCCATCTCACTGCCATTTTCACAGAAGGAGACATTTGCTTGATGTGGGGCAGATGAAACCACGGTCCGCGCATAGCACAGCAGGGTCCTCACCCAGAGCAAAGGAAGGATGAGCTGAGCGCTCTCTGAGCAGCAGCTCTGTAGAGACGCATTTCGACTTTCCAGCTGGAGATTTCTACTTTTCATATGTATCAAAATTCATAATAAAAAGTGCAGAAAAGGTTTTCTTCATCTCTGAGGTAATGATTTCCAGTTATCATATAAGACTTTTCTTTCATGATAAACAACCTTCCTCATATTAAGTGAAATGTTTTCGGTTTAAAGTCAGGAACAGCATTCATGTATTCAGCACCCTCCCTTTCAAACAACATCCCATGATGTTCTGAGAGGCAATTTCATAATTTTCTGTTTGTTTGTTTTTTTTCTGGACTTTTGTAAACATGTTCCAAATAATGATGGCTTAGAGCAATTGCCCGTGATATAAGTTGGAATAAACATCTAACAACTGTTACTCCTTCAATAACTATTGAGATTTGTGAATTGCTCTATTAGTGAGCAGCTACTCTCAATAATGGGCTTCCCCAGTTGCTCAGCGGTAAAGAATCGCATGCCATTGCAGGAGACACGAGTTTGATCCATGGGTGGGGAAGATCTCCTGTAGAAGGAAATGGCAAGCCATTCCAGTATTCTTGCTGGGAAAATCCCAAGAATGGGGTCGCAGAGAGTTGGACATGACTGAGTGACTGAGCACAGCACACACCACAGTAACACTGGGCAGTCGATGACCTAAACCCCAGGACATTCAAGAAGCATTTGTTTATTCCCCACAAGACAGTTAGGCCAGTAGAAATTTGGCTGATCTGGGCTGCCTCAGCTGGGCTTGGCTTTAGGTTGCAAGTTTGGTCTGAGTCAGCGGCACCTGTCTTTTGAGCCTCCTTGGATCAGAAACTACATAAAGAATAGTGTGCTGTGTCAAAGCCCAACCAGGCAAGAACATTTAAACCTCTGCCCCCTTGACCTTTTGAGGTGCTGATGCTCTTTGGGGATTAGCCAGGCAGGGAAGGAGGTTGCATCAGCTACTGTCTTGGTGAATGTATTCAGAAGCCATTGGGATTTTTAAGACAAGGAAAGAAAAAAAGAGTTTCCTTTCAATTTATTTTTGATGTTTTTATGCCTCCATAATGTGGCATTACATAAATCTCCAGAATGTAAAATTCTCAGTAATATGCATATTTTCCTTTATTTTATGAAAAGAAATTTAATTGAAATACAGCTGATGTACAATATTATGTAAGTTACAGGTTACAATATAGTGATTCACGATCTTTAAAGGTTATAATCATTTACAGTTATTAAAAAATACTCTCTGTATTCCCCATGTTGTACAACATACCCTTGTAGCTTACTTTATGCCCAGTAGTTTGTACCTCTTAATCACCAGTGTTTATCCTGCTCCTCTCCTTCTCTCTTCCCACTGGTAACCACTGGTTTGTTTGCTGTATCTGTGAGTCTGCTTTTTTTTTGGTATAGTCACTAGTTTATTATTTAGTTTTTGACTAGGTAATATATTTTAATGGCCCAAACATCAAATAGTATACAAAGATGTATAAACAACAAGGTCATACTGTATAGCACAGGGAAAGCTATTCAATATCTTTTAATAAACCATAATGGAAAAGAACATGAAAAATAATGTATATATGTATGTAGGATTCGGTCAATTTACTGTATAGCATAAATTAATACAAGCTTCAATAAATTAAAGTTAAAATAGTATACAAAGATGTAAAGTGAACAATCTACTCCCCAATATTTTTTCATCATCTCGTTTTTTAAACAGAAAATAGTAGTATACTATAAGCTTTGTGCGATGTTCTTTTTTTCCAGTTAACGTACCATATATATTTTTCCATGTCAGTATTAAGAGCTCCCTTATTCACTTTTAGAGCTGTGTTTTATTCTGTTTAATGAATATATCATAATTTAAAGTCAGCCCCCCAATAAAGAACACTTAAAGTGTTTCAGACATTTTGCTGTTATAGATAATGTTGCAATGAATAATCATACAAAAGTCTGTTAGACATTGATGAGTAAATGCATTTGTAGGAAAAAAAATCCGGAAGTGGAAATGTTGAGTCAAAGTGTTTATGAGTTTATAATTTTGAAAAAAACTATCTAATTGCCTTTGATGACATTTCTAACAATATTGCTCCCACCAATAATGCAAAGAGAGCCTTTGTAGCTATAGCCTTATAGGAAGTTTGGCCAGTTTCCTCACTGAAGAATGAAGTTGTATTGCGTTTATTATAAATGAGGAACAGCTTAGTTCATGTATTTGAGAGTTATTTTGTATTGTTTAAAACATTAACTGTTCTTAGACTGAGATCAAGTTTCATTGAGTTTTTGGATTTTTCTCTTAGGGCCTTTAGTAGATATTGACCAAGTTGCTGCATGTATACCAAGGAATTAGTCCTTTTCTTGGTTATTGAAATTACAAATATTCTTCATATATATTAACTTTTATTATAGCTTTTTAAAAAAAAACTATTTAGAATTTTGTTTTTCTTTAATACACGGTCTAATTTATCCATTTTTCTTTTGTGGCTTCTAGGTTTTGTGTGATAGAAAAGCCTTTCTCTAAACTTATTTTAAAAATTCTCAGTTACATTTCTTCTTATAATTTTATTGCTTTGTTTGTTAACATTTAGCCTCTGATCCCTTTAGATCTTGTTCTGGTGTATGTATGAGATTAGAGACCCAGCTTTTTTCTGCATGGGCTACCCAGTTGTCTAACACTGGGCTTCCCTATGGTTCAGATGGTGAAGAATCTATCTGCAATGTGGAAGACCTGGGCTCAATCCCTGCATTGTGAAGATCCACTGGAGAAGACAGTGGCTACCCACTCCAGTATTCTTGCCTATTTCCTGGAGAATTACATGGACAGAGGAGCCTGACAGGCTACAGCCCATGGGCTTACAAAGACCCCATGGTCAGACATGATGAGTGACTAACATTTTCACATTCACCCAGTTGTCCACACCAGCTCTTGTGTGGTCCATATTGTCTCCACAGATATGAAATGCTACTTTTATCATATGCCAAAGTTCTATATATTTTGGTGTGCATCTCTATTCAGGCATGCAGGTTCCATGTTGGTTTGATGACTGAACTTTCATGATATCTTAGGTGATAGAGTTACTTATTCCTCAGTGTTTCCCAAATTTCCCTGGATGTTCTTGGCTTGTTGTTGTTGTTGTTCTTTTATATAAACCTCAGAATGAACTTATTCTGTTCTGGAAAAAAAATATTGACTTATTTTGGGTGCAGTTTTATTAATACATTCACACATTAGCTTTGAGAAGTTGAAGGTCTTTAGAGTTTTTCTATCCAAGAACATAGTATATGTTTCTAACTGTTCAAGTTGCCTTTTATGTCCTTTAGAGGCATTTAGCAAGTTTTCTTCATATGGTTCTAGCATGTTTATCATTAAGTTCTTTTAGATTCTTCTTATGGTTTTGCATACATGAAGCTGAGAAGCAAGGGCTTGGTAGATGTCTCTACATCCAGATTCCTGCAGGATTAGTAGAAACAGACAAATGTTGTAAGAAGGCAGATAAAAGTTTTAAGTGAAATGAGGGGCCAGTTGGGAAGGTATTGCCTACTGGGTGGCTACCTAGCTTTTGTCATGTTCTCCAGCAAAAGCCACCAGGCAAAGCACAGTGAAAGCTAGAAAATCCACAGAAGACTGAACAATTGTCATTTATAAGCAAAAAGGAAATGGATTTTAGCATTTGTTTCAATTAGGTTTGGCTGCATTTAACAACTATACAAATAACAGTGAGTTTAAATAAGGTAGAGGTTTATTTCTCTGTTCTACATAAATTCTGGGTGTTGGCACTGCAACATTGGTGTGATAATTCCATAAATATCAGTGATCCAAGAGCCTTATTTCTTTTTCTGCTGCTATTCATAGTGTGTGATTTCCATCTTCAGATTTGCCTTGTGGTTCAAGATGGCAGCCATCATCTACTTTTCAGGCATAAGGACAAGCAACAGGGCAAAATGATGTGACCCCAAGCTGAGTCAACCTCTTCTATGACCTTTCAGAAGCTGTACTCATTCTCACTTCATCCTATCCTTATCTGTACAAGGGACTGCTCTAAAGGAAACAGAATTTCTGTTACTAAGGAGGATGGGAGATGGGATGCCAAGGAAACTTTTGGTCCCTGAGAGCATGAGTAACATTCTTTTAAAAAATTTTTCTTCAAGTGTATTGCAGAGAAGGAAAATACTGAGAGGGAAATAGGAAAGTGAATAAAATGAGCATAGTTTGATTATTTTTCATCTTTTAGGATCATTTTTAGACAACATAGTGTTGAGCAAAATCTGAGCTGGAAATCACTGCTTTGGACTTGTAGTTTTAACTGTAAAACGTTTTCCAGAGGAACTGAACCTCATGCTCCCTTTTTCTTCTTTAGAATTTAAGCACCTCAGTAATTAGTTAAAATATAGTCCCCAAAGGGCACAGTTTGTACAGGGCTCATAGAGGGGATTAAGAGATAGTCTATGACTTTGGATTCAAAAGGCTTTCCAAAAACACAGATGATATTTTTTTTCTTCACAAGACACTAAATTGGCCAGATTTAGGAGCAGCTTCCCATGGGGTCCTGAGGGAAAGCGTAGGTGGGCACTGGAGGGGAGTTTTCATCCTGTGGGTCTTGTAGATGGGGCTCACGTAGATTTGGTGCATAGACAACAGTGTGATAGCTTCTGCTTGTTTATTTTTCTTTTATTGAACTGGGGAACTTTCCTTTTGTTTAAATATCAATGAAATCATGTTCAATAGTGACTTATTGTATTTTTACTTTACTACAATATGTATCAGTAACTACTGTTTCGTGAAACTTATCTTAGTTTTGAGTGTGTGGAGGATGAGGGGAGGGAGATGGAGAATATAAAATGTATTATTTACAATCTAGTGAAAGATGTTTGAAAATTGTTTCCAAAGAGGCAAATATAATCTGTCAATGAGAGAAAATTGAGGACATTGACATCTGATATCTATGTTGCTCAGACTTGAAACAGCCCCCACCTCTACCTGGAGGCTCACTTCTCAGAGACTCCATCCAGGGTCCAGATAGTCTACTGTGTGAAATAATTTAGTTCCATAAATGTCTATCAATATATCAGAATATTACATTCCATTTCAGGTTCTCAACTGTAGCTATTCAGCATTTCTCACTATATCTCGAATTATATGCAGATAAACTCATAAGACTTTCAATTTACATAGCCCTTGGAAAACCTTACTTTCTTAGTTAGTTTTGGTTCTGCTATTGTATTAAACTTATTACAAAATATTTTCTCTTATAATTTGTCATTTATAACTTTATTATTTGTATTAAATTTATTATTTTCTGTAGTAAAATACAAGAAATTGCATGGTAGCACAGAAAAAAAAGATATTTAAAAGGAATTAGGGCAACAAAGATGTCTTTCAGCAGGTGAATGCATTAATGATGGTAGATGTAGATAGACACTGGAGTATTATTCAGTGCTAAAAAGAATTGAGCTATCAAGCTATAAAAAGACACAGAGGAAACTGCAGTCCATATTACCAAATAAAAGAAGTTAATCTGAAAAGACTACCTACATACTTACTGTTTGATTCCAACTATATGACACTTTGGAAAATGAAAAACTTTGGGGACAGTAAAGAGATCAGTGGTGTCAGGGACTGAGGGAGGAGAGGTGAGTAGCGGGAATCTAGAGGATTTTAAGGGCAGTGAAGCTCTGCTGTATGATGCTATAGTGGTGGACACATCCCATTATACCTTTGTCCGGACCCACAGAATGTGCAGCACCAAGAGTGAAATTTATGGACTCTGGATAACGATGACGAGTCAGTGTCCATCAGCTCATCAGCTCATCAGTCAGGTTCATCAGTTGTTAATAAATGGACCATGTGGTGGGGACATTGACGGTGGGAGATGCTGTGCCTGGGTCAGGGCAAAGCCTACTTGGGAAATCTCTTTTGTGCTCAACTTGTAACCTAAACAGCTCTAAAAATAAAGGCTATTTAAAACACTTTGAAAAAAGAATCTACAAATTAATATAGGAATTGTGAGAATGATGGAAATTGTAGAAATCAGTTCTCCACTGGGTATTTCCATGGACTAACTACTGAAAAAGGAATAACGATAACGCTGCAGGTGGAGGACAGACACTACCATTTGTGATGTATTACATGAGACCAGTAAGTGAGACAGAAGGAAAAATTCATATTTCACTGCATCCTCTTCCTTCAACAACCTTTCTACTCAGTGCTCATTTGGTTTCCTTCTGCCTGGTCTCTATTGATTCTGAACTCCTTTCATTTCATAGCAGCAACTTGGAGCTTTTGCGCTCCACTAAATTTCATTTTAAAACCTATTCTTCCTCAGAAGTGATAATATAGATGCCACCCTTACAAGCACAACATTTAAGGAACATCAAATCCCCTAAATAATTTGTTTCTCTATCAGAAGAGGAGAGCTGCAGATGGTGTGTTCAGTGAGCCGAGAACTCGGGCCCGAGAAGCTATTAATTCTCACAGCAGCTCTTCTGCTGTTTTCTGTTCCTAGGAACTGATGTCATTCAGCGTCAACTTCATACACTATAAATCTATAAAATAAGAAAATAAAATTAACTCTTGTATTTTAAGAATATTTATGGCACTATAAGCTTAGGCCATTGTATTTGTTATCTGCTGCAGTGTAACAAATTACCCCAAGTGTAGGGGCACAAAGTGAGTTTGTGATCTCAGTTTTTGTGGGACAAAGTGTCTGTGAACAGCTGATCTGGATTCTCAGCTCACTGTCTCAGCAGACTGAAGGGAGTGAACCACCAGAACACTAAGTACTTATCAGATCAATGGCTTTTCCCACTGTTTATTGACCTCCCCTGGTGGCTCATACCGTAAAGCGTCTGCCTGCAGTGCGGGAGCCTTGGGTTTGATTCCTGGGTTGGGAAGATCCTCTGGAGAAGGAAATGGCAATCCACTCCAGCACCCTTGCCTGGAAAATCCCATGGACGGAGGAGCCTGATAGGCTACAGTCCATGGGGTCGCAAAGAGTTGGACACAACTGAGTGACTTCACTTCACTGTTTATTACAGTAATCCCAGGAAAGTGAAAATCACTCAGTTGTGACTCTTTGTGACCCCATGGACTATACAGTCCATGGAATTCTCTAGGCCAGAACACTGGAGTGGGTAGCCTTTCCCTTCTCCAGGGATTTTCCCAACCCAGGGATCGAACACAGGTCTCCTGCACTGCAGGCAGATTCTTTACCAAGTGAGCCACAAAGGAAGCCCACAGTAATCCCATAGCCTTCTCAAAATGTTCCTACTTCTGTCCTGGATAGAGTAGCATCTCTGGTTTTTCTGTTCCAGTTGCCTTCAGTTCACAAGTATTTATTGAGTGTCTCTCATTTGCCAGTTTGGGCTTCCCAGGTGGCTCAGTCTGTAAAGAACCCACCTGCAATGCAGGAGACATAGGAGATGCAGGTTCGATCGCTGGGTCAGGAAGATTCTCTGGAGGAGGCAATGACAACCCACTGCAATATCCTTGCTTGGAGAATCCCATGGACAGAGGAGCCTGGCGGGCTACTGTCCACAGGTCACACTGTTGCACATGACTGAGACCACAGAGCACACATTTGCCAGTTTAAGGCTCTGGAAACAAAATGAATAAGATGATCATAGTGGATGAATGGCCTTGTAGAGAAGCAGATTGGGGGAGGGATATGAAGGGAGACCAAATCTGAATCACTTGAGAGGAGGAAGGAGACTCAGAGTAGTTGCCAGGACCCGTTTATCTTGAGAGAAACTTCCCTACTAGTGAGTAACTGGACATCTGCTGTCAGTGACAGACTGGCCACAGCAGCTGTTGCATTGGGAGCTACAGAGCAGCCTGTCAAGGTCATCTGAGTCAACAGGACTGTTCCAAGGCTGAAGGGCTAATGTGAGATTCTCAGTGAAAGACCAGCGCAAGGAGCAGCTTTATGACGATGTTATTGTTGGAACGTACCCGTGTTTACCAACCCACGACGGGGAGGGTGTTCTGAGGAGAGGATTAAAAGTGGATGAAGGCTTTTCTGAGCACAGTTACACAGACGGAAGGAAAGTTCTAGGAAGTAGAATGCATGCTAGAAGTGTCAACAAACTAGCGGTCCCATCTGATACCTTGGACTCTAATAGAACCCTGGGGATCTTAACTGCTGAATTCCATCAGCTCTGTGTCCTTGCCCAGCCCTTTCCTTTCCTCCTAAGTATGACTCCACCAATGCCAGAATTGGGCATCTCTGTCTCTGGAGAGAGAGACCCAGTACTTGCCCTGGAGTGCTGTGACTCAGAGTTTACGTTCATAGTTGAGGAGCTCGGTTCCCAGGCTTGCAGTGTGATGGTGTAGCAGCAGCAACAGCTGGGTGCTTCCTTCCAGAAGGGCTTGAGAATGTGAGTCTGGCATTAGCTCCATGATCAGTTAGGGAAGAGGTCTCTGATGGGCGTTTGGGTGGAGTCACCGATGTGCTAGTCCCTTCTTTAAGAGGGGAGATAATGAGCTGGGATGTTCAAGAATCTTAAATTGGGAATGCATTGGACTTCAGCTACCTCCCGAACCTATGATTGCCCAGTTAATGGTCTCCTAGAGGGATCTCCAAGGCTAAGGTCTTGAGTGTCACACAAGCCCCTGCAGTGTTTCCTTTGCTGTAGCTTTTCCAATAGGAAAGGGTCTTGGGTCACCAGGACCAGTAATAGTCCTGGGTCACCAGAAAGACTGGTTTCACCGAATCATGCACCCCTCAACTTTTCACCTCCTTTAAGAGTCAGCCTGTAAGAAACACTCAAGGATGAACAACAGACTCTCAGAGGGGAAGCAGGAGTCCAGATGTCTCATGCGGCATCATTTCTTAAAACTGTGTGATAAGTATAAATCACCTGGGCATCCTGTTAAAATGCAGGTTCTGATGTAGCAAGACAGAGGGGTGGAGTGGTGAGAATTTGCACTTCTAACAGCTCCCCAGGTGATCCACAGACCTCACTTGAAGTATCAAAATTTGGGGGTACTAGAATAGGGAAAACATACCTAACAACACATGATTAGGTACAAAGGCACAGAAACTAGAGGAGACTTGGCTTAACCCATGCAGCTGCAGTGAGAATTTAAGAATGCTTCTGGAAAACTCATAGATCAGCAAGGAAGAAACCAAACCCAAGCAAATACAGTTTGCTGAAGCGAGTCTCTAAAGAGGTCCTCGGGAAAGGACAGGAAATCTGGCAGTTGCTGGAGAGGCAGAAAAACCTAACTCCGTTATCCACTAACTCTGAAGGATCAGATCTTCTGGTTGAAATTTTAGGGGCTGCTTATATCCAGCTGCCACCCCCCATGCCCCATCCTGTTCCCACACAACGCCCCTCGTACCCCACCACTCACACCATTTATGCCACTGGCTCTCAGATGCTTTAATACATCAGGGAAGCAACTGAAGGTTCATGACTTGTGGATGAATTTTAGGTTGTCAGACATTCATGGAGCAATTTGGTGGAGGGGGTAAGTATGAAATGTCCCTGGGGAGGTGGGGGACGTAAGTGATGGAAAGCTGGTTAGAAGACAGCTTCAGTAAGTATCTTTGTTGTAATTTGAATGTTAATGCAGTGCAACTCAAAGGTTACCAAAATATTCCTCTTAAAACATAATGCAATGAAGCTTTCCTTGTACGATAGATTCCATCCCAATACAATCTTAGAAGTAGTTTTCAAAGCTCAAAAGGGTTGCAAAAGTTCTCCTTGATCTACTTGATCACGTATACAAGTGTGATTGCCTGCTTCTCTCTACTGCTATTTATATCAGCTGTCCTCCAGGAGATCAGCTTTCTTCACAGCATCAGATATAAATAACCACAGTCCTCTAAGTATGATCTGCTCAAGATTGCCAGGTAACTTATAACCAGTGTCTGGTTACTTATCTTCATGATTAGTCAGTGATATGTTTTGTTACTAGAGTTAATGCTTTTCATACACAATTCAATAATCATTACAATATCTCAGTGATTTTATTAGAAGATTCACTATTGCTAATGAGCAGGTGAGTTGAGTTTATGTACTACGGAAACAATCCCGGTGGAGGTTTTTGAGGCCGTGCCCTTGAGTTGGAATTTTTGTGAGAGACTTAGTCAAGTGCAAATACAGAAGCAAACATAACGTACCCAATGGATGCAGCTGTCTTATCTGCCCCAAGTCCGCTCTGATGTCTTTCAGGACTTGGGAGTGTGGGCTCCTGTTTCTGTTCATGTCCCTTATACTGTAACTAAAAGAAAGCTGAAATATTCTTGCTTTTTAGAGAAAAATATCAGTCAACAGATATAAAACACTTTTCAGGGGTAAGACTAACCTGTAATGTTTTTGTCTTGAAACTATCCATGTTGAAAGCGGCCCTGTCTAGCTTCTGCATGACTTGTCAAACACCTTTGATCATTTAAATCACTTTAGATGTAACTTGATCTAAAATGCAGACTCGACATCAGGTCATGTGGCAACAATCATTAAATACTTAGAAAAATTAAAGATCAAAGTTTGGAGTTGCAGTAAAAGTGTAACTATATACATAAAAGCATTAACAAATAAAGAAGCTATAGTTTTCTCTATTAACATCCGGACTGGTGATGAGTCCAAACGTTATTAACTTTAATTAATGAAATATTTATAATTAATATAAGTAATGCATGTCATTAGGTATTGTTCATTATTTCAGTCATTAAAATTCAATTTAATTATGTCAGTAGAATTTTAATGGAATTTAATCTAACATTACCACACAGCTTTATAATTCAAATTTTAAAAAAATTTGTTGTAAATACAGGCCCATTTTTGTTTTCCATTATAATAAATGAAAGCCTAATGGCAATTAGGCTAATGGCAATTTCACAGATTCAATTTGCTAACATCTCTAGTAGTGACCATGCCAATATTCTGCTGCAATAAACATATGCCCTTTAAAATCCTGATCCTGTTAGGGATCTGTTGGGTCTATGCTTCTGTTCACTTTGTATCTTCTACAAGCAGCTTATAAAGGAAAGGCACTGGAGCTTGGTGCAACTTTCTGTTTTGTATTCTTACCAGAGCTATGGCCTTAATCTTCTCTCTGGTGTACCCTGTCCACCTCATGGATAAATCCTAACTGAAGGGAAAATAAAGTATTGGACATAGTATGAATTTTTGTTATTGCTGCCCTCATGATAAGGTTTTGCTGCAATAACAAAAGAAAATCAAAGCCTCAGATCTCAGTGGCCTGAAGAGCAAACCCCTATTTCCCTCTCATGTGCTCTTCTGCAGGAGCTTGATGGACCCTTAAACCCCAAGACCCAGGCCAATGGATGCTCAACCAACCTGTGATTCCACAACCACCAGCCCAGAGAAGCTGCCGGCAATTATGTCCTTGTGCTTAAACCTTCCTCCTGGACAGGACACACCACCAACTCTGCTCACCTTTATTGGCCAAGGCAAGTCCAAGGCCACAAACACTTCACAAGGAGTGGGGAAGTCTGGTCCACCAGAGGTCTATAAGGAGACGGGCAGGCACCACTGTGATCAGTGATGAGCTCCAATAATTATTGCAAGCATTTAAACCTGGAACGGTAGCTTGTTTAACCTGACACATGTTGACTTTTGTCTTGAAATGGTAGCGAGGACTGTTATGTAATTTTCTACTATGAATTGTATAAATGTGCACTCAAGATTTGAGACATACACATCATTACTAGGAATATTTTATGTATATATAAAATATGCTAGAAATATATATATTAGGACTATTTTATGTTTATATACTAGAAATATATATATATTTATGGTATATATGTTTATATATACCAGAAATATATATGAAATGTCTTTATATAGCAGGCTACTGTCCATGGAGTCACAAAGAACTGGACATGACTGAGCAGGCACACATGTCTTTATATATAATATACATATTATATTACATATACTAGAAATACATCATAATATGTGTTTTATATATATATATATACCTGCTAGAAATATACATACATATATATTAGGGAAACAGTAAGACAGAGGGTCAACATACTTGTTGAGGACTCCTTTAGTGGGACTGGGAAGATTTTTTGCAAATCACCAATGAAGAACTGGATACTGAAAAATGGGAGGGATGTGGATTTAGGGAGAGGAAAGGATGAGCTAAAATACAAAGAAAAATTCAGCACAAAAATTCTGATTTCTGGGCTATTCTTAATGAGCACATTTATGTTGTTTTTGCTAAAATATAAGACCTTTTAATCCAGTGACTCAGCTTTTCTGTCCACTTCTCCTGCGTTTGGTCTTATTGCTTTGCCATTTAAAACTCTACAGTGGGAGAGATTTTGAAAACTGGGTCCATTGCTGATGCAAACTGTGGCTCCTTAAACCTGGAAAGATCAATTGAGAAATTATTGGTTCTTCACACTAGTTTTGTCACTTCTGATCATTTAATTGCTTGAATTGTGCTCTCTAGACTTAGTGATTCATTATAGTATCAGATTAATAAAAGATTAAATGTTTTCATCAACTGAGTGTAAGTAACTGTCACACTCTTCAGTGCCCGGGACCCTCCTCCAGTGGCAGCAGTCAAGGTCAGGATTGGTCAGGGTACTTGCAAATTTTCCTTAGCTTTACTACATGTTAGCCTATGTTTATGGCTTTCCCGATAGCTCAGTGGGTAGAGAACCCATCTGCAATGCAGGAGACACAGGAGATGTGAGTTCAATCCCTGGTCCCGGAAGATCCCCTGGGAAGGGAATGACAACCCACTCCAGTATTCTTGCCTGGGAAATCCCATGAACAGACCAAAGGGTCACAAAGAGTTGGACACGACTGAGCAACTGAGAGAGAATGTTTGCAGAATTGCAGCCACGCTCTCTTTAAACCGAGTTTACATTTTGCAGTGAAATTAAAGCAACTGTTGGAGACAAAAATTATGTGCCTCCTTGATGTTAGTCACAGTGAATTTCCAACTCTTCTTAAAGGATGTAGTTGTATTTTTTCTCTGGATTGCCATAACAAATAATCACAAATTGAGTGGCTTAGAATGGCAGAATTTTATTCTCTCATGGTTTTGAGGCCAGAAGTCTGAAGTCAAGGTATGGGAAGGTTGTATGTCTTCTGAAGGCTCCAGAGAAGAGTCTCCTCACCTCACCCCAGTTTCTAGGGATGCCTGTGAGTCCTCAGCATTTCCTGGCTTGTAGCACCTCACTCCAGCCCTGTCCAGCTCTGTCGTCACCTGGCTATTTCCCCTGTGTCTCCCCTGTGTACTCTGTGTCTCTGTCTTTAGGTTTCTCTCTTCTTCTTCTAAGAACACCAACCACTGTATTTAAAGCCCATCGTGACCTCACTTTAACTGTATTACATTTGCAAAGACTGTTTCTAAACAGAATCTCCTTAACAGGTACCATAGGTTAGAACTTAACCTCTATTGGAGGGACACAGTCCAGTGCACAGTGACGGCACTGTTGAAGCTTTTCTGTAATTCTGTGGCACACTGTTTGCAAGACCCTGGGGAATGCCTCCTCTCCCAGCCTCAAAATCCAGACTGATTTCATTAAGACAAGTCCTTTGCTTGTGATTGCCACATTATTTAAAATTCTGCATCATTGTTTACATGCCCTGTGACCTGGTTCCTTGGAAGCAGTTCTTCTCCTTCTCATAATTTTGTTGGTGAGACTTGGCAAACTTTTACCTTCCTTTAAAAAGCATCAGGAGGCGGTTCAGATGAACCAGAGGAGACATGCCAGTGACAAAGGGTGAGTCATTCTTTCCCTCCACCAAGGATCTCTGACAGATACTAATGGTAGCTGTCATTGAACTAAATGTGAAGCAAAGGTAAAAGAAAATAAGGATTGTACTGCTTTTAGTGAAGATACCTAAAATTGCTTTCCCTTCTTGCTTTTCAACTTTTACATTGGATACAATTAGCTAAACACTTTAAAATAAATCTAAGCAAAATCTTGGAATACCATCTTTTCTTTCAAAGTAACAATAATATAATTTTACATGTAGGAAACAGAAAAAGTTAGAAAATGCCATTTGGGATAATAAACTGAGACTCAGCAGTGCCAGATCATACAGTGGTCCCTCCCACCGCCCTTATCCACCGTTTCCCTTTCTTTTCTTTCAGTTACCCAAGGTCAATTATGATTTTAAAATATTAATTAGAAAATTCTAGAAATAGATAATTTATAATTTTTAAGTGTACACCCATTCTGAGTAGTGTGATGAAATCTTGTGTCATCTTCAACCACTGATAATGCTCCAGTCTCCCTGATCCAGAATCACTAAAAGAGATGGTCCTTCTGACTTATCACCTAAAGGTTAGCAGTGACCTACTACTAGGTCACAATGCCCGTGTCATGCACTCATTTCACCTCATCATACAGGCATTTTATCCTCTCATATCAGCACAGGGAGGCTGAAGACTGTACAATAGGATGTTCTGTATCTTTTTGCACATAACTTTTATTAACATATATTTATATTTTTTATTAGCTATTGTTGTTAATCCTCACTATGCTTAATTTATAAGTTAAACGTTATTGTGTGTTGGTCACTCAGTCATATTGCTGCAGTCCCATGGACTGTAGCCCGCCAGGCTCTGCTGTCCATGGGATTCTCCAGGTAAGAATACTGGAGTGGTTGCCATTCCCTTCTCCAGGGGATCTTCCTGACCCAGGGCTTGAACCTCTGTCTCCCTCGTTGTAGGCAGATTCTTTACCATCTGAGCCACCTGGGAAGCCCAAACTTGATCATAGAGATGTATTTATAGGAAAAAATCCAGTATATGTAGAGTTCAGCACTATTAATGGTTTTGGACATCCACTGTGGGTCTTGGAACATATCCTCTGAAGGTGGTGGAGAGGACTTTAAGTTAAGACCCAAGAGCATCCTTTTGTATTAAACTATATTGTGTGTGGTGTGGTGTGTTCAGTCATGTCTGACTCTTTGCAACCCCATGGACTGTAGCCACCAGGCTCCTCTGCCCATGGAATTTCTAGGCAAGGGTACTGGAGTAGATTGCCATTTCCTTCTCCAGACTATATTACTATGTGAAATTAACATATGCCATACATTATATATACTAATGTAATGACTGCCCAAAGGAGTGAAAAGACGTGATTCTATCTAACACGATTGCAAACACTTTTAATTCTAATAATGAAAGATGATATGTTGCAATGTAATCCTGCCAAGAAGGAGATGAGTATGGATTTTGAGCTCCTAAGGATTATGTTATGGCAGAAAGTGAAGAGGAACTCAAAAGCCTTTTGAAGAAAGTGAAAGAGGAGAGTGAAAAAGTTGGCTCAAAGCCAGCATTCAGAAAACGAAGATGATCATGGCATCCAGTCCCATCACTTCATGGGAAATAAATGGGGAAACAGTGCAAACAGTGTCAGACTTTATTTTGGGGGGCTCCAAAAATCACTGCAGATGGTGACTGCAGCCATGAAATTAAAAGACACTTACTCTTTGGAAGAAAGGTTATGACCAACCTAGATAGCATATTCAAAAGCAGAGATATTACTTTGCCGACTAAGGTCCGTCTAGTCAAGGCTATGGTTTTTCCTGTGGTCATGTATGGATGTGAGAGTTGGACTGTGAAGAAGGCTGAGTGCCAAAGAATTGATGCTTTTGAAGTGTGGTGTTGGAGAAGACTCTTGAGAGTCCCTTGGACTGCAAGGAGATCCAACCAGTCCATTCTGAAGGAGATCAGCCCTGGGATTTCTTTGGAGGGAATGATGCTAAAGCTGAAGCTCGTGTACTTTGGCCACCTCATGGGAAGAGTCGACTTATTGGAAAAGACTCTGATGCTGGAAGGGATTGCGGGCAGGAAGAGAAGGGGGTGATAGAGGATGAGATGGCTGGATGACATCACTGACTCAATGGACGTGAGTCTGAATGAACTCCGAGAGCTGGTGATGGACAGGGAGGCCTGGCGTGCTGTGATTCATGGGGTGGCAAAGAGTCGGACACGACTGAGTGACTGAACTGAACTGAAGGATTATGTTATTTTATCTTTTCTGTATGGACCTGTCCTCAGTTTAGGAAGCTTTACTTGGGAATCAATTATAAATGAGCAACTTGAGTCACATCCCAAGCTAGTGAATCAGAAGCTACACTTTAAACAAACTATTATATACAAAATGGGTAAACAAGGTCCTACTTTATCGCACAGGGAATTATATTCACTATCCTGTGATAAACCATACTAGAAAAAATATAAAAAAGAAAAAAATATATTTTTCTATAAAAAAGAAAGATATCAAAAAGAATATCTTAGCTGTATAGCATAAATTAATACAACACTGTGAATCAACTATATGTTAGTAAAATACATTTTAAACATAAAAATTAAAGAAAAATGTGCATTTTAATATCCTCAAGTGAGCTGAGTGCACATTAAAATTTGTGAAGCTGATATGACTTGACTATAACTGAAAGATGACTAAATTCCTACACTACTCTTTCACAGTTTTTTTTAGCTGATGTTTACACCTTCATCAAGAGATATGAGATTCATGCTAATAAAGATGATTTTATTGATTACTTTGGGTGAAAATCTCCTTAAATCAGGCAGATGTTCTTAAGTAGATTGTAAACAGATTGCCGTAATGGAGAGCACAGCAGATTAGGACAAACAGCCCCTGTCAGTGCCACAGACTGGCCAGGAGAGCTCATTGGGGAAAAGAGGGCCCTAGTGTTGTATTTAGGCAAATCCTCAGTGTGTCGTGTGCCAGGGAAAGTTCATGCTTTCCCTCCGCTGGCTCTGACACGTTCACACATGAATGTACTTCATTCAGAAGAAGTCAAGGCTCTAAAACGGCATAGTCTGACTTTATTAGAAGCACATGTATCATGGTTCACCCACTCCCTGACCACCGGTGGTTTGTCCATGACTCAGCTCTGAATAAAGGGAGTTGACACTTGGATCTCAAACAAATCTAAATTACAGATTTGTTTTCTTCCTCTTCATATTTCTCCTCCTTGCTCATTGCCATGACAGAACCTTACAATTCAGAGAAGTTTGAATAAACTACAAAAGGAATTCTCAACACTCCAAGCATTTTTATTCCAAGGCAAGTCCTGACTCTGATATTTAGATTGAGGTTCTGTGAAAAGTTCAAACAGAATACCGACTTCTTCAGCCAATTAGAGAGAGTGATTTCTGTTTATAGTTTAAAGCCACCTGGTCATGAGGTGTTTTCACTTTGGTGCTTATTTTTTTAGTCGAAGGTAGGAATTATTCTTATTCAGAAATATGCTTTGGATAACATCAGTCTTCGCTTAATCCTCAAATACCCCTGTTCATGAAATCCTGTGGGCAAATTAAAACCATTAATATTCTGTAAACTTCAGTCCCTGCTGTTAAAACTCACCTTCAGTCACTTCCTCCAACTGCTCACAAGGAGCCAAAAGGAAGGATTTGAACTTCATTACATTTTATTTCCCCTGCTGTGCTCTGCTTTCCATTCCACTGAGAATGGGCAGGGAGATGGTCCAAACACAGGCAGGTAGATGGAAAAATACGGGGTGCAGAAAGCCCACATATGGAATAATCACGCTCTTAGTGGTCACAACAATTTTATATATTTTCATTTCCATTTATGTAATCCCATTAGAGTTGTTTTGACATATCATTGAGTCATTTGAGTTTTCTTTTCATAGGGTATTTTTTTTGTTGTTTCTTCGGCATCATCTAATTAAAAGCAAACATAAATTAATATAGCCTGTCAAGGAAATACTCAGCATTCATGGTCCCATTATAATTATAATAATGACACTATCCAAAAAGGCAAAACCATTTTTTAAACCCATAATTAATTTATCACTTATAATTTTTAATTTGAAAAGTAAATACCATGGAGTTAACCTTCATAAAACCTTGGCCTGTATTCCCTGCTATCAAAATGTATTCAGAATAACTTGCATGGCAAATTCCACATACTTTTTATAAATGGGGAAACTTCAGTGACGGAGAGGAAAATAACCTGGCCTCCACTGAGTCTTCACAAACACTGGAAAGAAATTCTCAAATGCATTTCCTGAAAGACTGTTTTGTAAGTTCACATGCACTACTTATATCCAGCATGAAGGAATGCCTTGGAAATAAATAATCTTTGAAGTCTGATGATTAAGTATTTAGTAATAAAGATCCACTAGAAACCAAGTGAAAACTAGTTTTCAAAAGAGAAAATATTCCATTTCAACATATAGGCTTGGAAACAGCACAGCTTAAAGTTTTCTCATATCAGATAACCCTCAGTGAGTTACTGATGTATTAATACTTTGGGATTATTTTGTGAACAATAAAACCAGGTGATTTTGGTCATAGGATGAGCTATCACCATTAATGAATCATAAGTAAAAGTAATAAGCTTTTTCTTTTTTTCAGTTGAAGTGATTTTTTATATTGCTGCAGTATGGGGCTTTTAAAATCCATTTGATTAAAAAAGCCACAACACAGATAATTCAGAATGCAAAGGCCACCCTATGATCAAGTACAGTTCTTTTTGATACATTAAAATTATTGAATTTGTAATTAAAAGGCTCTGAATTAAATAGATACATAATTCTTAAAAAAAAAAAACCTGATCTATTGGTCACACTTATACTTATTTTGTGTCTTATAAGCAAATCTATAAGGATGCCAGGGGTGTGCCTTGCTGGAAATAAATCCCTTCACCTGCTTATAGTATCCTAAAAAGCGACTGTCCTGTTAAACCTTCCCACTTCCATTCCTCAACATGTATTTAGTGACTTTCATCAGTTAATGCCACTCAACAATATATACCTTCAGAGGATGCCAATTGACCAAAGATATTCTAAATCTTGGAGAGAACTGGCAGTGCATGCAAAACAGTGGCTGACCTGTTGTTACCCCATTAGGGAGCCTACAATTTGGCTCAGTAAAAAACAGAAGAAAACTGTTTCAAATTAGCTTTAATACAAGAAGGATTATCCACGGCAGAGGTGGGGGAGGTAAAGGCGTAGAGGGGGAGTTATAAACAACATTTGTACTGGATCCTAAGGGAAAGACAGTGCTTTTGGTAGAAATGTTGGAAACTAATTCTAAGAGGTGGGTCCAGTATGAGCTGAGGCACAGGCTCAGGAAAGCATAGGTGCATTTAGGTAGTGAAGCATCTGGTGAGATCTGGGCTCAGAGTCGAAACGAGAGCTAGAAAATATGGATGAAAATGTAGGTTGAAGCCATAACTGAGGCAACTTAATAACACCTTATGGAGTTAAGATGATTCCTGTTGATAACAGGACCATGAAATGATGTTTGGTGAGTTGAGTGTTTCTGTCATCAAAGCGTATTCACATTCATTATAAAAAGGATAATTCAGAGAAAATATATATACTTGGAATATAAAGTCATCAAACAGTTTAACTCACTTGAAATTGCCACTTTTAAAAACTAGTAACAGTTGAATATCATTAGTTTTCACGTTAATAAATTCATTCCTGAGTCAGAAATTGGTACTTTGTTGTTTTTTTTTTAATCAAAAGATACTCTGAAAATGTAATTAAGATTGAGTGAGATATCTCTATGATTTAGTGAAAAACTATTTATACTTATGTTGGCTACCTTTTCTGTCCTCAGAACAAATAGATACATAGCCTCGTCCTCACTCATCTAGGGCAGACAGAATGAAAAAGATGATCACAGAAAACTAACTAAAGTGATCACATGGATCACAGCCTTGTCTAACTCAGTAAAAATATGAGTCATGCCATGTAGGGCCACTCAAGATGGACAAGTCATGGTGGAGAGTTCTGGCAAAATGTGGTCCACTGGAGGAGGGAATGGCAAACCACATCAGCATTCTTGCCTGGAGAATGCCAGGAACAGTAGGAAAAGGCAAAACGGTATGACACTGAACTTCTGATGACACATATCTTCTGACACAAAGACATGACACTGATGAACTTCAAAGGTCAGTAAGTGCCCCATAATGCCACAGGAGAGGAGTGGGCAAATAGCTCCCGAAGGAATGAGGAGGCTGAGCCAGAGTGGAAACAACGCCCTGCTGTGGCTGGGACTGGTAGTGAAAGTAAAGTTCCATGCTTTAAAGAGCAATACTGCATAGGAACCTGGAATGTTAGGTCCATGAATCAAGGTAAATTGGAAGTGGTCAAACAAGAGATGACAAGAATGAACATCAACACTTTAGGAAACAGTGAAGTAAAATGGACTGGAATGGGTGAATTTAACTCAGATGACCATTATATCTACTACTGTGGGCAGGAATCCCTTAGAAGAAATGGAGTAGCCCTCATAGTAAACAAAAGAGTTAAAAATGCAGTACTTGGGTACAATCCCCAAAATGACAGAATGATCTCTGTTCAAGGCAAACCATTCAGTATCACAGTAATCCAAGTCTATGCCCCAAACACTAATGCCAAAGAAGCCGAAGTTAACAGTTCTATGAAGACCTATAAGACTTTCTAGAACTAACACCAAAAAAAGGTGTTAGAGCACTGGAATGCAAAAGTCGGAAGCAAAGAGATACCTGGAGTAACAGGCAAGTTTGGCCTTGGAGTATAAAATGAAGCAGGGCAAAGGCTAACAGAATTTTGCCAAGAGAGCACACTGGTCAGAGCAAACACCCTCTTCCAACAACACCAGAGAAGACTCTACACATGGACATCATCAGACAGTCAATAACAAAATCAGACTGATTATATTCTTTGCAGCCAAAGTTGGAGTCAGCAAAAACAAGACCTGGAACTGACTGTGGCTCAGATCATGAATGCTTTATTGCAAAATTCAGACTTAATTTGAAGAAAGTAGGAAAATCACTAGGCTATTCAGGTATGACCTAAATCAAATCCCTTATGATTATACAGTGGAAGTGACAAATAGATTCAAGGAATTAGATCTGATAGAGTACCTGAAGAACTATGCATAGAGATTCATAACACTGTACAGGGAGGCAGTGATCAAAACCATCCTTAAGGGGAGAAAAATGCAAAAAGTCAAAATGGCTATCTGAGGAGACCTTACAAATAGATGAGAAAGAGGAGAAGTGAAAGGCAAAGGAGGAAAGAAAGAGATAATTATCTGAATGCAGAATTCCAAAGAATAGCAAGAAGAGATAAGAAAGCCTCCCTAAGAGATAAATGCAAAGAAATAGAGGAAAACAAGAGAGTGGGAGAGACTACTGATCTCTTCAAGAAAATTAGAGATACCAAGGGAACGTTTCATGCAAAGACGGGCACAATAAAGGACACAAATGGTATGGACCTAACAGAGGTAGAAGATATTAAGAAAAAGTAGCAAGAATACACAGAAGTACTGTACAAAAGAGATCTTAATGACTGAGATAACCACGATGGTGTGATCACTCACCTAGAGCCAGACATTCTGGAATGTGAAGTCAAATGGGAAGCATCACTATAAACAAAGCTACTGTAAACAAAGCTACTGGAGATGATGTAATTCCAACTGAGCTATTTAAAATCCTAAAAGATGATGCTGTGAAAGTGCTGCACTGAATATGCCAGTAAATTTGGAAAACTCAGCAGTGACTACAGAACTTGAAAATGTCAGTTTTCTTTCCAATCCCAAAGAAAGACAATGCCAAAGAATGTTCAAACTGCTGCACAATTGCACCCATCTCACACACTAGCAAAGTAATGCTCAAAATTCTCCAAGCCAGACTTCAAGAGTACATGAAACAAGTGAGAAATTCCAGATGTTCAAGCTGGATTTGGAAAAGGCAGAGGAACCAAAGATCAATTTGCCAACATCTGTTGGATCACAGAAAAACCAAGAGAATTCCAGAAGAACATCAACTGCCTCATTAACTAGGCTAGCGCCTTAGACTGCGTGGATCACAACAAACTGTGGAAAATCCCTAAAGAGATGGGAATACTAGACCACCTGACCTGCCTCCTGAGAGAACTGTATACAGGTCATGACGCACCAGTTAGAACCAAACATGGAACAACAGACTGGTTCCAAATTGGGAAAGGAGTACATCAAGGCTGTATATTGTCACCCTGATTATTTAACTTATACGCAGAGCACATCATGAGAAATCCTGGACTGGATGAAGCACAAACTGGAGTCAAACTTGCTGGGAGTAATAGCAATAAAATCACATATGCAGATGACACCACCCTTAATGGCAGAAAGCAAAGAAGAACTAAAGAGCCTCTTGATGAAAGTCAAAGAGGAGAATGAAAAAGCTGGATTAAAATTCAACATGCAAAAAACTAAGATCACAGCATCCAGTCCCATCACTTCATGGGAAATAGATGGGGAAACAGTGGAAACAGTGTTAGACTTTATTTTGGGGGGTTCCAAAATCACTGCAGATGGTGACTGTAGCCATGAAATTAAAAGACACTTACTCCTTGGAAGGAAAGCCGTGATAAACCTAGACAGTGTATTGAAAGGCAGAGACATTACTTTTCCAACAAAGATCTGTATAGTCAAAGCTATTTTTTTCCCCCAGTAGTCATGTATAGATGTGAGAGTTGGGCCATAAAGAAGGCTGAGTGCCAAAGAACTGATGCTTTTGAACTGTGGTGTGGAGAAGACCCTAGAGAGTCCCTTGGATGGCAAAGTACAGTTCAGTTGCTCAGTCGTATCCAACTCTTTGCGACTCTATGAATCGCAGCATGTCAGGCCTCCCCGTCTATCACCAACTCCCGGCGTTCACTCAGACTCACGTCCATCGTGTCAGTGATGCCATCCAGCCATCTCATCCTCTGCCGTCCCTTTCTCCTCCTGCCCCCAAATCTCTCCCACCATCAGAGTCTTTTCCAATGAGTCAACTCTTCACATGAGGTGGCCAAAGTACTGGAGTTTCGGCTTCAGCATCATTCCCTCCAAAGAAATCCCAGGGCTGATCTCCTTCAGAATGGACTGGTTGGATCTCCTTGCAGTCCAAGGGACTCTCAAGAGTCTTCTCCAATACCACAGTTCAAAAGCATCAATTCTTCCGCGCTCAGCTCTCTTCACAGTTCAATTCTCATGTCCATACATGACCACTGGAAAAACCATAGCCTTGACTAGACAGACCTTTGTTAGCAAAGTAATGTCTCTGCTTTTGAATATCCTATCTAGGTTGGTCATAACTTTTCTTCCAAGGAGTAAGTTTCTTTTAGTTTCATGGCTGCAGTCACCATCTGCAGTGATTTTGGAGCCCCCCAAAATAAAGTCTGACACTGTTTCCACTGTTTCCCCATCTAGTTCCCATAAAGTGATGGGACCAGATAGATGGCAAAGAGATCAAAGTAATCAATCCTAAGGGAAATCAGTCCTTAATATTCATTGGAAGGACTGATGTTGAAACTGACACTCCAGTACTTTGACCACCTGATGTGAAGAACCAACTCACTGGAAAAGACTCTGATGCTGGGAAAGATTTAAGGCAGGAGTAGAAGGGGATGAGAGAGGACAAGAGGGTTGAATGGCATCACTGACTCAATGGACATCAGTTTGAGCAAGGTCCGGGAGATGGTGATGGACAGGGAAGCCTGGCACGCTGCAGCCCATATGGCTGCATAGAGTCGGGTATGACGGAGTGAGTGACTCAACCAAAACTATCCGTTAATTGTTGTTATATTCCCATTAAGGATTAATTATGGCTGGAATGTTTACATAAACTTCCTCAAATCATTAGCAAGTAAATGGTAGAGTTGGATTTCAAAGGCATATCTTTTACTTTTTCTTTGAGACTTGGGCTTTGATATTTATTGCATACAGGGGCTAAGCTATTTCTGAAGCCTGCAGCAACTGTTTAGTGAAAAATTATAGGTTTGCTGAATGTATGCCCTGAACAAGACACAGTATCAGGTCCTGGATGAACAGTGGTTACCCAGAGAGACATTGTCCTTTTTTCTTGCTGAGCTTATATTTGAGTTGGGAGACAGATTTTAAATTATTGGTATTGGGAGGTACTTTTTTTTTTTTTTTAAAGAAAGAACACTAATTACAAACTAAATGCTTCACCAAAATCAAGTTGAGTGCTACAAGATAGAATGCAAGTTAGTACTAAGTGCTTAAGAGGATGATCCTAATGCCAGGGTGGGAAAAATAGCCTTGGGCATTTAAGCTATGAGATGAGGATGAGTAGGCATTGACAAGTAAAAGAAATGAGAGGATTTTAGGCAAAGAAAATAGCTTTTTTCTATTTTTGCTTTCTTCAAAATATAACTCTGTCTCAAGGCAGATGAGTAGGGCAGCAAAAGCCAGGGATTTAAGAACATATTAATTCCACTCAGGCCCCACTACACCCACTGATATGGGCATCATTGGCAGCATGAGCACCGCCACCGTCCACGTATAAATAGGATCCCCACACCTGCCTGACTCGTCTCCATCCTGTTGGGCACACAGTTCATTCTGACAAACTGGGAAGCTGGTATGTGCCAAGTAGAAAATTGGATGAGAGGACCTGGAAGCTTTGTTTCTGTGCTAGCAATCTGTGACACTGTGTTTCTGGTCCTCATAGTGCTCTCATTTGAATTCATGGTTTTATCAGAAATAGAACATAGCAAATATACACAGTGATGAAGGGCAGAAGGGGAAGAATCAACTGATCGAGACTCTTCTAGATTCTAGAGGAACGGTTTTTGATGAGACAGGAAAACTGTGCACCATTGTGAATGTTTGAATGTTATTTATAAATTAAAATTGAGTGCATTTCTTACTTGCTACAAACAGAAAATGTGCTTTCATATAAGCATTTTCATTTGTTATTGAAACAGACAAATGATGTCAAATGTTAATTTATAAAATATAGGATAACAGGAGAAAACTGAGATTTTGGAAAAGAAATCATGGCATAAATGTAGTTTATGGTTACTTTTCAATCCTTTCTTTATTCTGGTACTGAATTGCTGAATAGAGCAGAATTCAAACTTTGCTGTCCTTTGGTTGCTAAGTACTGTCCGACTCTGTGTGCCCACATGGACTGCACCTGCCAGGCTCCTCTGTCCTTCACTATCTCCTGGAATTTGCTCTAATTCTGTTGAGTCAGTGATGGCATAAAGCCATCTCATCCTCTGTTGCCCACTTTTCCTGCCCTCAATCTTTCCCAGCTTCAGGGTCTTTTCCAGTGAGTCACATCTTAGCATCAGGTGGTCAAAGTTTTGGAGCTTCACCATCAGTCCTTCCAGTGAATATTCAGGATTGATTTCCTTTAGGATTGACTGGTTTGTTCTTTTTGCAGTCCAAGGGACTCTCAAGAGTCTTCTCCAGCTCCACAATATGAAAGCATCAATTCTTTGGCACTCCGCCTTTTTTATGGTCTAGCTCTCACATTGTACATGACTACTGGAAAAACTATAGCTTTAACTATATGGTTCTTGTCAGCAAAGTGATGTCTCTGCTTTTTAATACACTGTCTAGGTTTTCCATAGCTCTTCTTCCAAGGAGCAAGTGTCTTTTATTTTCATGGGTGCAGTCACCATCTGCACTGATTTTGTAGACCAAGAAAATAAAATCTGTCACTGTTTCCACATTTTCCCCTTCGACTTGTCATTAAGTGATGGGACTAGGTGCCATGATCTTAGCTTTTTGAATGTTGTGTTTTAAGTCAGTTTTTTTCATTCTCCTCTTCCCCACTCATCAAGAGGCTCTTGAATTCCTCTTGACTTGCTGCTATTAGAGTGGAAATATCTACATATCTGAAGTTGTTCGTATTTCTCCCAGCAGTCTTGATTCCAGTTTGTGATTCATCCAGCCTGGCATTTCACATGATGGACTCTGAATATAACTTAAATAAGCAGAGTCACAATATCAGCCTTGTCATTCTTCTTTCAAGTTTGAACCAGTCAGTTATTCCCCACCCAGTTCTATTAATAACTGTTGCTGGTTTATCTGCATACAGGTTTCTCAGGAGACAGGTTAGGTGGTCTAGTACACCCATCTCTTTAAGAATTTTCCAGTTTATTGTGATCCATACAATCAAAGGCTTTAGTGTAATCAATGAAGCAGAAGTACATATTTTGCTGAAATTCCCTTGCTTTCTCCATGATCCAGCAAATGTTAGCAAGCTGAAGTTTGGTTCCTCTGCCTTTTCCAAACCTAGCTTATACTTTTAGAAGTTCTCTATTCAGGTACTGCTGAGGCCTAGCTTGAATAATTTTGAGCATAACCTTGCTAACATGTGAATTGAGCCCAAATGTATGATAGTTTGAATTTTCTTTGGCATTGCCATTCTTTGGATTTGAATGAAAACTGACCTTTTCCAGTCCTTTGGCCACACCTGAGTTTTCCAAATTTGTTGATATATTGAGTGCACCACTTTGACAGCATCATCCTTTAGGGTTTTAAATAGCTCAGCTGGAATTTCATCACCTCCACTAGCTTTGTTTGTAGTAATGCTTCCTAAAGCCCACTTGACTTCACACTGCAGGATAAACAGCTCTGGGTGAATGACCGCACTATTGTGGTTATCTGGCTCATTAAGACTTGTTTTTATATAGTTGTTCTGTGTATTGTTGCCACCTTTTTATTCTCTCGTGCTGCTTTTAGGTCCTTAACTTTTTGTCCTTTATTGTGACAATCCTTGTATGAAATAGTCCCTTGATATCTCCAGTTTTCTTAAAGAGATATCTAATCTTTCCCATTCTATTGTTTTCCACTAGTCCTTTGCATTGTTCATTTAAGAAGGTCTTTTTATCTTTCCTTGCTATTCTCTGGGACTTTACATTCAGTTGGGTATATTTCCCCTTCTCCCTTGCTTTTCACTTCTCTGCTTTTTTCAGGTATTTATAAAGCCACCTCAGGCAACCACTTTGCCTTCTTGCATTTTCTTTGCTTTTGGATGATTTTGGTCACTGCCCCATGCACATTGTAATACACCTCTGTCCCTAGTTCTTCAGGCAGTCTGTCTACCAGATCTGATCCTCTGAATCTATTCATCACTTCCACTGTATAATCATAAGGGATTTGATTGAGGTCACATCTGAATGGCCTAGTGGTGTTCCCTACTTTCTTCAATTTAAGCCTGAATTTTGCAGTGAGGAGTTTATGATCTGAGCCATTCCAGGTCTTGTTTTTGTTGGGTGTATAGCACTTTTCCATTGTTTGCTGCTGCTGCTGCTAAGTCGCTTCAGTCGTGTCTGACTCTGTGCGACCCCATAGACGGCAGCCCACCAGGCTCCCCTGTCCCCGGAATTCTCCAGGCAAGAACACTGGAGTGGGTTGCCACTTCCTTCTCTAATGCATGAAAGTGAAAAGTGAAAGTGAAGTCGCTCAGTTGTGTCTGACTCTTCGTGATCCCATGGACTGCAGCCCACCAGGCTCCTCCATCCATGGGATTTTCCAGGCAAGAGTGCTGGAGTGGGGTGCCATTGCCTTCTCCGTTGCATTCCAACTCCCTATAATTAAAAGGACATCTGTTTTTGGTGTTAGTTCTAGAAAGTGGTGTCAGTCTTCATAGAACCAGTCATCTTCAGCTTCTTCAACATCAGTGGTTGAGGCATAGACTTGGATTACTGTGATACTGAATCGTTTGAGTTGGAAACGAGCCAAGATCATTCTGTCCTTTTTGAGCCTGCACCCAAGTGCTGCATTTCAAAATTTGCCTGTTCCTGTTCATTTTGGTTCACTGATTCCTGCGATGTTAATGTTCACCCTCGCCATCTCCTGCTTGACCACATCCAATTTACCTTGATTCATAGACCTACCATTCCAGGTTTCTACACAGTATTGTTCTTTACAGCACTGGATTGTCCTTTCACCACCAGACACATTCACAGCTGAGCATCATTTCCGCTTTGGCCCAGTCACTTCATCTTTCTGGAGCTGTTAGTAATTGCCCTCTATTCCTACCCTGTAGCATATTGAACACCTTCCCCCCTGATGGTGCTCATCTTCCGGTGTCATATTTTTTGACTTTTAATACTGTTCATGGCGTTCCACAGGCAAGAATACTGGAATGGGTTGCCATTTCCTCCTCCAGTGGACCATGTTTTGTCAGGACTCTTCACTATGAGCTATCCATCTTGGATGGTCCTCCACAGGATGGCTTATGTCTTAATTGAGTTACACCAGACTCTTTGCCATGATGGAGCTGTGATCCATGCAGGGGATTAGCCCCTTTCTGTACTGTTTGTTTCATGTAGGGACCTTTTAATGTTCTGCAGAAGTCCAACACTAATATATTTCTAGGTTTTCATGACTATGAATAAAACTGCTATAAGCCTTCTCAGAGAGGTCTTTGTGAGTAATTTTATGTGGATAAATATGTAGAATAAATAAGCCTGTGTTATACAGGGGAATGCATATTAATTTAGAGGAAACTGCCAACTTTTTTCCCAAAGTGGCTCTATCACTGTACATTCCAGTCAGCAAGGTGAGAGTTTCAGTAGCTCATTGTCTAGACCAGCACATGTTGAAGATAAATTTTAAAAATTTAGTTGTTGTATAGTGGTGCCTTACTGTAGTTTTACTTTGCATTCTTCTAATAGCAATGGGTGGTGAGCATGTTTACATGTTACCTGCCACCCATTTTTCTGCTTAGGTGAAGTATTTTAAAATATTTTGCCCATTTCTTAAATGAGTTCTTTGTTTTTTATTATTCTTTGTAAGAATTCTGTATAAATTTTGAATGGAAGAGTTTTTCATTAGATATATTTTCTCAGAATCTATGACTTTTCATCTTCTTAGCAGTCTCCTTTTAAATTATGCAGATTCTTTGAAATTTCCTACATATACATCATGTGGTGTGCAAATGAAAGACACTTTTAGTTATTCCTTTCTAATCCACATACCTTTTATTTCCTTTTTGTGCTTAATTGCTTTGGTTAGAACTGCTACTTCAAGGCTGAATAGGAGTCGTGAGAGCAGAGACTTGCCATGTTCCTGATCTTAGGTGAAAGCTTTCATTCTTTCATCTGTAAGTGTGATGTTAATTGCGGGTTTGTTGTGGGTCCCCTTTTTTAAGCTGAGGAAGTTACTTTCTATTCCTAGCTTACTGAGGGTTTTTATTATAAAGATACTGAAATTTGTCAATAATTTTTCCACATCCACTGAGATGTTTGTATTATTAGTAGTACAGCTATTGTTAGTCACTGAATATTGAATCAATCTTGCATTTCTAGGAGAAAAGCACTTTGACATAATATATTATCTTTTTTGTACCACTGGGTTTTTGTTGTATTTTGAGAACATATTTTATATCAGTAATTCTTAACTGGGGATGATTTTGCCTCCCAGGAGATCTTTGACAATGTCTGAAGACATGTTTGATTGTTACAGCTAGGAAGAGGAGGGTTTGCTGTTGGCATCTAGGGGATAGAGGTCAGGGATGCTACTAAACACCCTGAATTGCACAGGAAAGCTCCCAAACACAACAACAACAAAAATTACCTGGTTATAATTGTCAATAGTGACAAGCTTGAGACATCCTACTTATAAATTCCAAATGTTTATAATTTATCCACATATGTTTTAAGGCCCAGAATATGACTATCTTTGTGTGTGCATCTGTGCTACGTCGCTTCAGTTGTGTCTGACTCCTTGCGACCCTGTGGACTATAGCCCATCTGATTCCTCTGTCCATGGGATTTTCCAGGCCAAAATACTGAAGGGGGTTGCCATGCCCTCCTCCAGGGGATGTTCCCAACCCAGGGATCAAACCCATGTCTCCTGTGTCTCTTGCATTGCAGACAGATTCTATACTGCTGAGCCATGAGAGACTAACTTAGTGAATGTTCAATGTACATGTTATGTGCATTCTCTTGGTGTGGGTAGGAGTGCTGTTGTTTAATGTTAGGTCAAGCTGTTGAAGGCGGTATTAAAGCTTCTGCAGTGTGGCTGAGTCCTTGTTCTGTGGATGGCTGAGCAAAGAGTATGCAGATATCTGTAATTATGAACCTGTCACCTCCCATTTCAACTCTGTAAGCTTTGCTTCACATTTTTATAAATTCTTGAAAAATGAAACTCTATCATTACATAGTTCAGTTCAGTTCAGTTCAGTTCAGTCGCTCAGTCATGTCCGAGTCTTTGCGACTCCATGAATCGTAGCATGCCGGCTTCCCTGTCCATCACCAACTCCCGGTGTTCACTCAGACTACGTCCATTGAGTCAGTGATGCCATCCAGCCATCTGATCCTCTGTCATCCCCTTCTCCTCCTGCCCCCAATCCCTCCCAGCATCAGAGTCTTTTCCAGTGAGTCAACTCTTCACATGAGGTGGCCAAAATACTGGAGTTTCAGCTTTAGCATCATTCCTTCCAAAGAATACTCAGGGCTGCTCTCCTTCAGATGCACTGGTTGGATCTCCTTGCAGTCCAAGGGACTCTCAAGAGTCTTCTCCAACACCACAGTTCAAAAGCATCAATTCTTCGGCACTCAGCTTTCTTCACAGTCCAACTCTCACATCCATACGTGACCACTGGAAAAACCATAGTCTTGACTAGACGGACCTTTGTTGGCAAAGTAATGTCTCTGCTTTTCAATATGCTATCTAGGTACATAATGTTCCTCTTATTCCTAGTAACATTTCTTATTCCAGAGCACACTCTCTTATATTAATATAACTAGACGGACCTTTGTTGGCAAAGTAATGTCTCTGCTTTTCAATATGCTATCTAGGTACATAATGTTCCTCTTATTCCTAGTAACATTTCTTATTCCAGAGCACACTCTCTTATATTAATATCGTCATCCAACTGTCTTTTGATTAGAGTTTGTTTGACATATTTTTCATCCCTTGTTATCTATCTGTGTCCCTAGTGGCTCAGATGGTAGAGTCTGCTTGCAATGCAAGAGACCTGTGTTCTTTTCCTGGCTCAGGAATATCCCGTGGAGAAAGGAATAGCTACCCATTCTGATATTCTTGTCTGGAGAATTCCATGAATAGAGGAGCCTGGCCAATTATAGTTCATGGGACTGCAAAGAGTCGGACATGACTGAACACCTAACACATTCACTTTCACTTTATCTGTGTCCCTATATTTAAAGTATGTTCTGTACACATCTTATAGTTGAGACATTCTTTAATTCAAATTGACAGTTTCTATCTCTTAATTAAAATGTTTAGAACCCTTACATTTAATGAGATTATTGGAATGGTGGATTTAAATCTAACAATATTTCTAGTCATTTTCTGTCAATTCTATGTGCTTTCTCCCTTTTTTATTTTTTTCCTATCTTGGAATTAAATGTTTTTTATGATTCTATTTTATCTCTATTATTGGTGCATTATTTGTTATTCTTTTAAAATGTTCTACTTGTTCTATATTTTATGATAAACATCTTTAACTTATGAAAGGCTACCTTTCAATAGCTTTGTATGTTTCACCTATAACATGAGAACTTTTAACATACACCCCCATTTACTCCCTTCTATCCTTCTGTTTTTGTTATCGTCAATTTACTTCTATTCAGAAACCTCACAATACATTGTTACTCTTTTTTTTTTTTAATACTTTATTCTACGTTACAATACTGTTTTGGTTTTGCCATACATTGACATGAATCAGCCACAGGTGTACACGATCTCCCAATGCCGAAGTAGTCATATTATCTTTAAAATTTATCAAATTATCTTTATTTTTCTTTTTTTATAGATTATCTTTAAAAGTGAGAAAAGATATCTTTCATATGTACTTTTATCTTACTACTTCCATGACTATTCATTTCTTTGAATAGCTTCAGGTTTCCAGCTGGTATCACATGTGTTGGTGTCTGAAGAACTTTCTTTAATTTTCTTCTCTTCTTCAGTGCTTTTCTTTTTCTGCTGGCTCTAGGCCTGTCCCCTAGCTGCTCACCTGTAGGCTTCTCCCTCGGCTGGACCTCTCTCTCATACCTGCTCCCAGCCTTGTCAGGAGTGCCAGATGGGAGCCGTGGAGAAGAGCTGATGAACAAGTGTGGCCTCCCCTGTGTGTGGAGTCCCCAGCTAACACATTAGTCCATGCTCATCCCCTACCATTCACTAGAATTTTACCAAATTTCTTCCTGCCGCTTTATTGGGAGGCACCGTCTTCCTCTCGGCTTCCCCGGTGGCTCAGACAGTTAAGAAACCGCCTGCAATGTACGAGACCCAGGTTTGACCCCTGGGTTGGGAAGATCCCCTGGAGAAGGGAACAGCTACCCACTCCAGTATTCTGGCCTGGAGAAGTCCAAGGACTCTATAGTCCATGGGGTCGCAAAGAGTCAAACGTGACTGAGTGACTTTCACTTCATTTTATATGTACTTAGTTTAAATACACATACTTGATAAAAATAAATTAAATCCATTAGAAAACAATAGTTTTTAATTTCTTGAATCTGTTGTTATTGCATAGAAAAAAAAACAAAATTGTAGAATCCTTTCTAAACATTCGTGTATTATTATATCAGAATCAAGGCCAGCTTCTGCATATTGAAAACTGTCTTCTAGGCATGTGTGCATGCATACTCAGTCACTTCAGTCATGTCTATCTCTTGGCGACCCCATGAACTTTAGCCCACCAGGCTTCTTTGTCCATGCGGATTCTCCAGGCAAGAATACTGGAGTGGGTTGCCATGCCTTCCTCCAGGGAATCTTCCCTACCCAGGTATCGAACCAATGTCTCCTGCACCGCAGGCAAATTCTTTATGACTGAGCCACCAGAAAAATCCCATCTAAGTGTATGGAAGGTAATAATGAAAATAAAAAGAATAGTGTTAATGCCTATGAAGTAATTTAATTTTCATTTATGCTGGGATGAAATATGAAGAAATGTAATGTTGTATCTGAATTAGTATAAAGGGAAACCATTGGACTGTAGTAGAGCATTCAAATTGAGTTTTTCATGGAGCATATTCATACGTTAGCCCTTTGAAAACCGTAAATCAGATTAAACTATAGCAGCAGTGAGAGAGCAAGCAGTTTGCTGAGTAAGGCACCCTAGGAGAATGCTGTTGATATAATATTGCCTGATCAGTGTGTGCTGAAGCTATCTTTTAAGGAAAAATGCATGCATTCTTTTGTGTATATACCTTTACTATTTTCCTTTTTTAAGAATTTCCCACCATAATAACCAATGTCATGAGGAAATTAATACTTGAGTTAAATCTATTTCTAAGAACAGAAGAAAATAAAATTAATTCTGACATTACAAGGCGTGTCAATTAACTCTTTTTTGGTGTTTGAGAAGCTTAGCCTTGGACTCAGAGTAAATCACGAAATATTCATCTTTCGGGCACAGACCAGGTCTTTCACCCCCTGCAGACGTGTAGTCTCTGCTCTCAAGTGCCTTCTGGTCTGATCAGGGGATCAGGAGACTCAGCACAGACAGAGCCCCTAGTGCGGAGGCTGTGCCAGGCTCCAGGGAGTCAGGATGCACAGAGGTCCCTGGATACCCCAGGCAGGGGAGCACTGTAGACAGCATCACAGGAGGGGGATGCTGCAGGAAGAATCTGAAGTAGAATCCCCTCCTCTCAGCCCCAGGAGACTGTTTAGAGGATCATGACCTCAAAACTGAGCTCTTTGAAGTTTTCTTTAAGAAAGTGAAAGTGGAACTCCATGTGTGACCACATCTCTCCCCCAAGCCCTGGTTTCTCTCATCAGCAATGGTCTTTCTGTGTTATTGTTCGTGTGTATGCATTTTAAAGCTATACTATTTAGAACTATTGTTCTTTTGTCTTTCCTGTGTCTTTATATCATTTTCAGGATCTTAAGATAGTTTTTCTAGATGATTTTACTTATTTGCCTGAAAAATCATACTTTACCAAATCTGTAGCCACAGAAAACCCAGGGAGGGTTTAGGAGAACAGGTGTAAATTTTCTCTCTGTGTCTTCAACAGCTACCTGACTACAAGGAGCTTAGGCCAGACCAGACTTCAGGGCAGAGCTGGAGCCTGAGCTGAGGCCAGAACTTCTGACATTACCAGTTGGCAATTAGCAAAATGCGAGCGGAGGTGTGTGAACCAGCCAAGGAAAAGGAACGCAATTTAGGGCAATTGTCATGTGATAACTCAGTGCCTGTCTCTGAATGTATTCAGTTATTTAGATTGTGCCTTTTGTCCTGCATATTTATTTACATTTAAAATTTTCCATTAGTCTACCATTATGGAAAAATTAGTAAGTTATGCATCTGTAGGAAGGAGATGAGTCAGACTGAGGCCCTGTTGACCTAAGGAAACAACCAAAGGAATGAATATGTGGTAAGAAGAAGTTATTAACATTGCACAGAATGGCCAGACATTTGAACACGAATAATTATGAGAGCAAATCTACAAGCACAGACAGAGCCCCTAGTGCAGAGGCTGTGCCAGGCTCCAGGGAGTCAGGATGCACAGAGGTCCCTGGATACCCCAGGCAGGGAGCACTGTAGAGAGCATCACAGGAGGGGGATGCTGCAGGAAGAATCTGAAGTAGAATCCCCTCCTCTCAGCCCCAGGAGACTGTTTAGAGGATCATGACCTCAAAACTGAGCTCTTTGAAGTTTTCTTTAAGAAAGTGAAAGTGGAACTCCATGTGTGACCACATCTCTCCCCCAAGCCCTGGTTTCTCTCATCAGCAATGGTCTTTCTGTGTTATTGTTCGTGTGTATGCATTTTAAAGCTATACTATTTAGAACTATTGTTCTTTTGTCTTTCCTGTGTCTTTATATCATTTTCAGGATCTTAAGATAGTTTTTCTAGATGATTTTACTTATTTGCCTGAAAAATCATACTTTACCAAATCTGTAGCCACAGAAAACCCAGGGAGGGTTTAGGAGAACAGGTGTAAATTTTCTCTCTGTGTCTTCAACAGCTACCTGACTACAAGGAGCTTAGGCCAGACCAGACTTCAGGGCAGAGCTGGAGCCTGAGCTGAGGCCAGAACTTCTGACATTACCAGTTGGCAATTAGCAAAATGCGAGCGGAGGTGTGTGAACCAGCCAAGGAAAAGGAACGCAATTTAGGGCAATTGTCATGTGATAACTCAGTGCCTGTCTCTGAATGTATTCAGTTATTTAGATTGTGCCTTTTGTCCTGCATATTTATTTACATTTAAAATTTTCCATTAGTCTACCATTATGGAAAAATTAGTAAGTTATGCATCTGTAGGAAGGAGATGAGTCAGACTGAGGCCCTGTTGACCTAAGGAAACAACCAAAGGAATGAATATGTGGTAAGAAGAAGTTATTAACATTGCACAGAATGGCCAGACATTTGAACACGAATAATTATGAGAGCAAATCTACTGAAACTAGAGGTGAATAACTGGGGAAGGAATACCTTTGACTTTCGAGAACCTTCTATCAGACCAAAATGCTTTAAAGCCAAAAGGAGATCAAAAGCGCCTGTGATGCTTCTTACTTGAGGAGACCTGGCTCTCCAGCACTGAGCCACTTGCCTCTAATCCTTAGCAGAGATGTGATGTCTTCATTATGATTCCTCTCAGGGAAGGAAGAGATGGGTCTCAGTCCCAAAATGGACCTATCCATTTTGGTGCTGTGAGCCTGAAGTCAAAAGACATCAGTCTGAGCAAAGAAAAGTGCATTTTCTCCAAGGCTCTTTGCCACTTCAGTTATAAGCATAAGAATAATTATGACTTATTTGACAAGACTCTGATCCTGGGAAAGATTGAGGACGGAAGGAGAAGCGGATGACAGAGGATGAGATGGTTGCATGGCATCACCGACTCAATGGACATGCGTCTGAGTGAACTCTGGGAGTTGGTGATGGACAGGGAGGCCTGCCGTGCTGCAGTCCATGGAGTCAAAAAGAGTTGGACACAACTGAGCGGGTGAACTGAACTGAACTGAATTATGGCTGAAAGAAGAGCGATCAATTCAAGCTGATCGTGGCTGAGACTGAAGGAGGAGCATATCTGAGTTCAGCTTTGTGTAAGAACAGTCTGCCTCTTCCTGTCCCTGAGCTGCCCTACACAACAGTGATCTCGTGGTTGAGGATTTGGGAACTGTTTGCAATGAAGGCATGGCTCAGGTCTTCCCTGTACATGAACAGAGGGCTGTTTCTCTGTGGGTAGGTAATGATGCCTCCCAGTTTACCTCAAACAGTCCCACTTCATGCCTCTTTCTCAAAATAATGGTTTGGATGAAAATATAAAACCACAGGTCACCTGCTGATGGTGCCTCCAGAGAGAGCCCATCACTAGAGAGAGACCATCACTAGAGAGAGCCCATCACTAGAGAGAGCCCATCACTAGAGAGAGCCCATCAGTAGAGAGAGCCCATCAGTAGAGAGAGCCCATCACTAGAGAGAGCCCATCACTAGAGGGGAAACTGCCAGCCTACCATGCTCACAGAGCGTACTAAACACTGCTGAAGGAAAGCATCCTAATTTTATCACCTTGTTAAAAAAGAAGTGATATATGTATACCTATGGCTGACTCACTGTGCTATACAGCAGAAAAGAATGCAACATTGTAAAGCAACTATACTTCAATAAAAATGAAGAAAAGAAACTAAAGGAAAAGAAGCATAATACAAGTAAAGGGACAAAGGTTCACACACTCACACACACACACACACACACACGCACACACGCACGCACCCCAGTCTTTTTTTATCCAAGTGCCAGTGAGACTTAAACATATGATTGGAAAAAAAAGAAGAAAGTAGAAAAGATGTCAGATAATTGGGTCCTCACTGGAAGTGGAGGTGGTTAGGGGGGAGCCCTGTTACCAGGCCGAGCAGACAGAGGACTCTGGGCTCCTGGAGACAGTCATGGGGAAGAATCTCTTTCCAGGTGAGAGCCTTTCCCTTCATCCTATTGGGCTTTGTCCATACTCAGTAACTTGCATTAACCAACAGGTCAACCAGGTCCTTCACTCCCACTGTATCAGGAAAGGCCCAAGTGTAAGTGGGCTAGTCTCCAGGTTTCAATCTGATAGTAAGTCCTCTTGGGTACAGTTTTAGGAGCAATTAGAGTTAATTAAAAAGACAGGCTTGTCAGCACCTGAATGATGTGGAAAAAGAGAACCGGGGACTTGGCTTTGGATTCCCAGCTGCACCCAAGTTCAAGCTGAATACAATTGCTTTTTCAGGAATATGTGTGTGTGTGTGTGTGTGTGTGTGTGTGTGTCCATGTGTGTATGTGCATGTGTGCAGAGGGGGAAAGGGATCATAATGTAGATACTAGATCAGTTTTGGAATAAAAGTGAAAGTCATTCTTAGTGGCTTTCAAATCCTCTAAAAATAGCCACAAGTCTCTGCCAAAGCTAATATAGACAGGATTCCCATGGAAACCCTTTGGGCTACAAGGGTAGGTATTATTTCATCTCCAGCTATTGGGTGAATACTTCTGCCCACTTACACATCACTCGTCTTCACAACCTAAGACTTTATCTATTGTCAGGACCGATGAACCAAACCCTAAAGGCACCTGCTTATCTGATCTGCTCATCTGAAAGGGAAGAACAGTACAGCAGTGACTGTACTTAATAAAAAAATAATTCACAAGGAAAGCTCAACAGCAAAAAAAGAAACACATCTGCCTTGTTTCACACTGTGTGCTCATACTTTTAGGTTTTTGTAACCAGTCTCTAATTCCTAGTAGGAGTCCATGATCATGGCCAGATTTTATTATATAATTTGTTCTATATATTTGTCTGTGATAATAGTCTCCCTCTTATATGTTGTCACATTTTGGGAGTCCCCTTTTTGGATGCATTTATCAGCTCTGAGGAACTAAGAGAATTAAAGTATACAAGGTCTGCATGGAATATGATATTGCTAGTTAGCCCTCAGGCAGTCTTACTGTGTTCAGTTTCAGAGGGAAAATAATAGAACAGTCTTTTGGACCCTGTGGGAGAGTGAGAGGGTGGGATGATTTGGGAGAATGGCATAGAAACATGTATAATATCATATAATAAACGAGTCTCCAGTCTAGGTTCGATGCAGGATACAGGATGCTTGGGGCTGGTGCACTGGGATCACCCAGAGAGATGGTATGGGGAGGGAGGTGGGAGGGGGGTTCAGGATTGGGAACACATGTACACCTGTGGAGGATTCATGTTGATGTATGGCAAAACCAATACAGTATTATAAAGTAAAATAAAGTAAAAAAAGTATATATATATATATACATATATATATATATGAAGGGCCAGGAATGGTCAATGTATTTGCCTCTTTCCTTTTGGAATTATAACACTTTTGGGGAAAGATATTTAACAAAATAACTATCTGTAATCACTATCATTTTACAGATTCTGAGATAAGAATCTGTTTTAAAAATTGCAAAACTCAACAGTACAGTAAAATTAGAGGGTATTTTCTGCATAAGTTTCAGCAGATAAAAATTATGACTAATTTTATGACTAATTGACAGTCTTTAAAATTTTTTTTGCAGCTTCATTCTTTCCTCTTATCTTTGCCTCTTTAGACTGCTTTCTAATAATGTGTTTTCTAAGCTGCATTATAAATAATAATTAACTTATGTACAGGTTTCTTAAGTACCTACCAACACACATTCTTATAAATAAGATTTAATCATCATAAGGATGAGCATAAAAGGTTATCAAGTCAAACATTTCCAGAATGCTTCCAGGATCATTGAATGGCATACACATTCTCCAAAGGTCGTTTAGTGTCCTTCTGTGGCTGATTCGACTTCTGGTTTTGATAGATGTCTTAAAGTCCTGCCGTAGGTGTGTTTTCTTGCTTAGTATTCACGTGTTTCAGTAAGAACTGGGGGAGGGATGCAGTTAGCTCTCCCCAAGTGGGGAGGAGTTACAGTGAAGATGCCACCGACAGCAGCAGGAGTGGCTGGAAACCTAGGCAGGCATCCTCAAGATTCCCAAACCGTACCGGGAGTGCCCAAAGCCAGGCTCCGGGGAGGCCTGGTTTCCCTGCCCTGCACAGCGGCGGCCAGACCGCACGCCCTCTTCATCACTAGAGCTGGATCCCGGTTGACTTGGTACATTTTCCTCCTTCCAGTTTCACCTGTGGGAGGTATTCCCCGTCCATCAGAGAGAACCTGTTAGAGGGGCCAGTCCACCGAACATACCTGCTGGCATTCTGAATATCCGTAAAAATCACTTTTATTGTTATTTTGTTCTTCAGTTGTTCAGTTGTGTCCGACTCTTTGCGACCCCATGGACTGTAGCCTGCCAGGCTCCTCTGTCCATGGGACTCTTGGGGAAATAAAGAATAGAGTAGTACAGTCAGGAGGGGAAAAAAAGTGCTTATCTTGTGACTTTACAGCTGTGGAAGTGTCAGGGTGCAGATTTAATTCAGTGAGAAAGCATAGGGAGCGGAGAAGGAGAAGCCTTCACCTCTGACTGGCCGGGTCACCTTCGTGTGTTCTAATTTAGAGGCTCCCGTCTCTGGGCTGCAAACAACACCTTTAATGATGTGACACAAGCTCATTCATCATTTCAATCAGTCGTTACCTTCCGCAGTGGTCAGACAGTGTTTGACACTGGAGAATTTGGAAACATCAGGAGCAAGAGGCAATGCAGTGAGGCCCAGAAATGTGACCCTGTTGGAATCCTCCAGGAAGAAATTTAGATTAGCAGCCAAAGCTGGGCAAATTGTCCTAGACCCCAGAATAAATACAACCTATTGTCCAAATAGGAGGAAGATGGCCTTGAGTAGTGATTAAAAGAGTGAGTAATCCTACACGTTGTGGGATGATGCTTGAATGCATTCCAGGCACTGCTGCGTCTCAGGAATGACTTAAGTGAGTACATTACCCTCATCTTTTGAGTTAAACTTGCTCTTTACACTTTCCGCTAAATTACCTCTGTTTGTCATTAAAATGGGATTTGAACATTTAATCCCATGTTCCCAAGCTATAAAGCTAATTCGAGAGCACTAAACCATTTTAGTGATACTTGTAGTAAACACACCAAAAATCTCTACCAATTATATTGATGAGCTATTATCCAGAATCAAATGTTTTTATCTAACAGCATTCCATAAATGGTAGATTTTAGTTACCTATGAATTGTGAAGGATGTAATATCATTTATTACAAACATTAAAATTATCCTTCATATAAATATATACCTTGTTGCTTATTTCTTTAAATATGCTGGTGCCCTGGTCCCTGGATGTGTCACTTCCATAGCACATTGAAAAATATCAACAAACTTAAATTAATTATTTTTTAAACAGTTGTAATAACCTTATAGGCAGGATGTGTTGCCTTTAAAGGGGTGAGTTACTCTAAACACTATCCATGTAGACATTTGCAAGAAACAGAGTGGGAGGTTAAATTACAGGTTCAAGAACCTACTTTAAGTCTTTCTCCCACACAGATACTCATCTCCTGTCATATTCTTTCCCAAAAGTTTGCAAATTTCCAGTGTTTTGCAATAAATCCTTCCTTTAAATAAATGCATTAAGTGTCGGTTATAAGTCATGCTTGGTGCCATCTCTTGTCTTATATCAAGATTTTTCATATCAGAATTCCAAAAATATAAATTATCTTCTGTCAAAGTATAGTTGATTTACAGTATCATATAGTTTCAGGTGTAGTGTATAGTGATTCAATATTTTTGCAGATTACATTCCATCATAGTTTATTATAAGATAATGGCTATAATTTCCTAGGCTATACAGTAAATCCGTGTCGCTCATCTATTTTGTATAGTCATTAGTATCTGTTTATCTCAAACTTCTAATTTGTCAGCTCCTCTTCCTTACTCCTTTGTAACCACAAGTTCGTTTTCTATGTCTGTGAGTCTGTTTCTGTCTTGCATGCATATTCATTTGTGCTATTTTTTAGATCCTACATATAAGTGAAATCATACAGTATTTATCTATCTCTGTCTAATTCATTTCACTCAGCATAATATTCTCTAGATCCATCCTTGTTACGGCAAATGGCAGATTTTTTAAAAAAATTACTGAGTAATTAAAATGTAAATTCTTATGATTCTATATTTTACAAACTATATTATCAGAAAAGTGTTCATTTCCGGTCAATTATCTCTGCTATAATTACTGTTACAAAATGAAGGCTCAAGCCAGTTCTCTGAATTCCAGAGTATTTTTCAGTTATGTATGCTTTAATTTTTTAAATTTTTTATGAATTCCATAGTGTCCTAGTAAAGGTTTTGCAAGTAAAGAGAGAGAAAACCTGAAGCGGAGGAAGGTGTGTTTTTACTGTTCCATGTTTCCAAGAAATCCCTTGATGGGCGATCAAGTCCTGTTGTAGAAAGAGCAAGACGTCTGGGGAGAAAGGAGAAACATGAACTGAACTCTCAGCCCTGTGCTCTTGGGAAAGTCAGTGATCTCTTTTCACTTTCTCTCCATCTCAATATGCAACACTAATGAATACAGGGCTGGGGGCAATCAAGAGCTTCTTTTATAAGTGATTCTGATTCTCAGTTACAGTTCTAGTAGCTTCCTAGTAAGGAGGAGAAAACCTAGTTAAAACAAGCCATCATTTGAAAGATCCACCTAGAATTCCAGGCAGCTGTTGAGGGTGTGTGACCCTTAATCTCGAGGAAGCGCGCTGCTAGTTTAGTTAAAAAATTTGTCCCAACTGAAAATTGTACTCATTTGTAATGAATGACAAAACAAGCAAAAAAAGTACATGGGAATTTACCAAAATATACTCCTCTAACTATGAAATAGTGTTTGCTAACAGATAATATAAAAAATATAAACTATTGATTCAAGAAATAAATATTAAGCACCTGATATGTGCCGGCTGCTGTACTAGGTGCTGGAGATACAGTGTCAAATAAGGAAAACAGTCATCCTCATCTCTCATGGCTTATATTCTAGTTGGGGATGGGGGAGGAAGGCAGACAATTATCAGGAGGAAAGGATATCAGGTCAAGATAAGGGCTATGAAAACCGTAGTTTGCTTTCTGTGTCTATGGGTCTATTTCTATTTGTATATAACTTCATTCAAAGGGGAAAGTCAGGGGAGGAGGATAAACTAGGAATTTTCAATTAATGTATACACACTGCTGCTGCTGCTGCTGCTGCTGCTGCGTCGTCGCTTCAGTTGTGTGCGACTCTGTGTGACCCCATAGATGGCAGCCCACCAGGCTCCTCTGTCCCTGGGATTCTCCAGACAAGAATACTGGAGTGGGTTGCCATTTCCTTCTCCAATGCATGAAAATGAAAAGTGAAAGTGAAGCCACTCAGTCGTGTCCAACTCTTAGCAACCCCATGGACTGCCCACCAGGCTCCTCTGTCTATGGGATTTTCCAGGCAAGAGTACTGGAGTGGGTTGCCATTGCCTTTTGTACATAAAATAGATAAACAATAAGGGCCTACTGTATAGCACAGGAAGGCTATAATAAAAAGTGTTAGTCACCCAGTCTTATCCAATTCTTTGCAACCCTATAGACTGAAGCCTGCCTGTTCCTCTATTCATAGAATTCTCCAGGCAAGAATACCAGAGTGGGTTGCCATGCCCTCCTCCAGGGATCTTCCCGACCCAGGGATCTAACCTGCATGTCTTATGTCTCCTGCATGGGCAGGCAGGCTTTTTACCACTTGTGCCACCTGGGAAGGCCAATGAAAAGGCAGAGGATAGTGAGTTTGGTGAAGGATATGGAGAAACTGAAACTGCTATGCACTGCTAATAGAAACGTAACATATTGCAGACTTTGGAAAACACAGTTTTGCAGTTCCTCAAAGGGTTAAAATAGTTACCATGTAACCCAGTAATTCTACTTCTAGCCATATACCCAAGAGAAATGAAAGTGTACATCCATGCAAAAACTTGAATATGAATGTTCATATTTAAGCAGCGTTATTCATAACAGCCCTAAAGTGGAAGCAACTCAAATGTCCACAAACTAATGAATAAGTTAATAAAATGTGGTGTAAAATGTGACATTTTTCAACAATAAAAAGGAATTAAGTACTAATATATACTACAACATGGATGAACCTTGAGAATAGAACCATCGAAGTCAACATATTATATAATTTCATTTATATAAAATATCCAGAATAGGTAAATCTACAAAGAAAGAATGGAGATTAGAGAAGAAATTAAATAATATTAATTAGAGAAGGAATTGCTGAAT
>SJYC01000008.1:0-27369 GCA_006408675.1 Madoqua kirkii
TTGCTGAATTAAAACAGAAAACCAATAGAAAAAAAGTGAAACCAAAAACCAGTTTTTTTAAACAATGAAAATTAAAAAGTCTGTAGCCAGACAAAGAGAAATAATTAGAAGACACAATAACTAATATCAGAATTGAAAGAGACATCACTACAGATCCCATTAACATTAAAGATAATAACAGAATATTATAAACAATCCGATGTACAAAAATTTCTTAAAGTTGAAAAATGAACCCATTCCTTAAAGGTCACAATCTGCTAAAACTCACACAAGGAGAAATAGTGTGACTAAGCCCATATCTATTAAATAAATTGAGTAAATAATTAAAAACCTTAAAACAGAAAGCACTGGGCAAAGAAATGTTCACTGGTGAATTCCATATGTTTTAGAAAGAAATTATAGCAATTATCTACAATATCTTTGAGAAGATAGAAGCAGAAAGGCTACTTCCTAACTCTTTTTAAAGAGGCCAGCATTACCTTAATACCAAAACCAGACAAAAATACAACAAGAAAAGAGAACTACAGATCCATGTCTCTCAGGAACACAGATACAAAATTCTCCAATAAAATATTAGCAAGCCCAGTCCTACAATGTGTAAAAAAAAATTACACACCACAGCCAGGTCTCCCGGGTATGTAAGGCTGCTTCAACACTCAAAAAGTTAGCTAATCATCACACCTATAGGCAAGAGAAGAAAAATCACATGTGTATATCATAAGTAGAAAAAGAACATGACAAAAATCCAATACCTGTTCCTGCAGGTAGGTTAACTATTGCCTCGGGCTGGTCGGAGGGAGATGGTTAAAAGGAAATGAGAAATGACTACCTAAAGGCATACAGTTTCTTTTGAGGTGATGAAATGTTCTCAAATTGATTATAGCCATGTTTGCACAACTCTGAATATACCAAAAACAAAAACAAAAAACCACCCACATACACTTGAAATGAGTGACTGTATGGTATGTGACTTACATCCCAGTAAAACTGTCACTAAAAAAGTTAGTTAAAGGAGAAAAAGCAGAGCAGCAAGGCAGCATCCTGGAAGGAGAGCTAGTGAAATGCATTGTCATGGGAGCTGGAAGGAGTGGACTTCTCGGAAGAGGGACAATGGGTTAGCTGGGTCAGATGCTGCAGAAAGGTCAAATACAAAGAGACCAGGGTGTGGACTGCTGAGTGTGCCAACTTGGCAGCAGTGAGGAAAGAGCCTTCCTGGTGGAGCTGAATGAGGAAGACCCTCTGGAATGATGGAGGGAAAGAGCTGCAGAGGAAAAGATAACCTGAAGCTTCTGCAAGGGATTTTGCTTAGAAGTTGGGTGGAAATATGGACAGGAGCTGGGTTCAGTTAGGGGTATCTTTGCTGCTTTTATTTCTCTGTCTTGTTTTCTTTTATTTTAGAACACCTTTGTTCTCTGATGCAATTGCTCTGGTACAGAAGGAACAACTGAAGCTATGGGAACAGAGGGGTTAGAAAAGTCTCTGAGAGAAGATGGGATTTGTAGCCTGTGAGGAGAAGTGATGAACCTTGGATAAGGTCTGGAACCCTTTTCCCAACATAATAGGAAGCGAGGCAGACCGAGTGGTTCATGAGGTCTGTGGGCTTCTTTGTAGCTGCTTTGTTTTCAAAATCATTGTATGTGTGTGTGTAATATCTTGGGTTCCTTTTCATCAGGTCCCAATCTGGGGCCATCTTACAGGGTTTACATGTATAAATATTTCACTGTCCTTTTCACTGCTGGAGCTGAATATTGGATTTCAGCATACAGTTCTTACTCTGGATGAGGAGAGGAGAGTGTTTCACCACGTGGAGAAGGATGGCACATCTCCTGTCACTGGCCCTAGCCAGAAACTCCCCAAATTCTCCTTTTTCCTGAAATACTTTTTCTTGCCTATTTCCTTTCATGCAGTGATCAGAAAAGGATGAACTACCAATAGAAGAACAGAGTGGAATAATTTTAAAGTAAAACAGAAATACTGTGGCATAGCAGCATGTGGGTAAAAAACAGATGCATGTACTCTCTGTTTGGCTGATCTTTGCAAAAGTGATTTGGCATTTCTGAAAGTAATATAGGAATAAAATCAATGATGTAATGTTTACTGCTATGTATGTAATAAAAATGCAACCTTTTAGGAACAGCTGTGTTCTGGGTTGGTTGATAGAATTACAAAATATTAAAATAAATCTAAGCATGATCAAATATAAATTCACAGATATACTATGAAATGTAAAACACTACTTGTATTTTTCAGTCCTTTGAATCATCTGAGGAGGTTTTTAAAGAAGATACCAATTCCTAAGTTTAATCATATATCAGTTAAATTGGAATCTCTAGAGGGAGATCTAAACACTGATTTTTTAAAAGTTTTAAAATGCAATTTTTAAAGGATTCTTTCCTTTTCCATTTTCAGTTATTACAAAATATTGACTCTATTCTCCATGTTGTACAATCCATCCATGAACCCATCTTACACACAAGAGTTTGTACTTTCCCCTACCCCCACTGGGGGCTTCCTTGGTGGCTCAGATGGTAAAGAATCCATCTGTAATGAAGGACAGGAAGATCTCTGGGTCAGGAAGATCGCCTGGAGAAGGGAAAGGCTGCCCACTCCAGTATTCTTGCCTTGAGAATTCCATGGACAGAGGAGTCTGGTGGGCTGCAGTCCATGGGGTCACAAAGAGTCAGACACGACTGAGCCTTCACTTTCACTCCCCCACTGATAACCCCTAGTTTGCTCTCTTTTTCTGTGATTCTTAAGCATAAATTTTCAAAAGCCCTTTAGCTTTTGAGCTCCATGTGCAGGGAGGTTGAGAACCATGGTACAAATCATGGCGAATACGTTATAGAAATGCTCAGAATCATATCATCAACTGTGTCCTGGTCCTGGTCCTACAGGACATGTGAAAAGAAAAAAATACACTAAAATGCAGTCCTATACTCAGAAACTTCTTACATCATGGTTTTGCCTGAAAGCAGTGTGGATAAAGCACAAGAAGCTAAATGATGTGCTTTTCTCTTGGTGTATTTCGAGATGAGGCAATAGAAAAAGTTCAACAGACTTGTGAGATGCAAAGGACCTAACAGCTGTTAACTGGATTGAAGTGAGAAGTCAGCAGATGATTTTAAAGTGCTTTTAGGCACCATGCTGACAGGTGAACCCCTTCTGTCACACTCTGCTAGAGAGGGCTTTCCTGGAGTACATACACATTTTTAAACCATGTTCAAGAAAAGAAACAGAATCCAGTAAGTCTGTGAACAGACCCAGCAGCACAGAGACCCTCTCAATACCAACTCAGCAACAGACTGAGGAAGGGCAAATGGAGGATATGGTTTAAGAATCAATTTTAATGGCCTATTTGAAAAAGTTTTTTTTTTCAAAAGAAATAAATTGTAGACAGTGGTGGCAGTTATATCAGGTGGAATCATCCTATTATCTGCAGTCCAAGAAGAAAAGCGATGGGAAAAGAGGAAAGGGACAGGATGGGCAAGTCTAGCTCTCCAGGTCAAGGGCAGGTATTAGCCCAGAAAGAGGACTGGACACATTGCACCTGCTGATCTACAGGAGAAGATCTGCTTGTGAGAAGTTTCTATAGTGACTTAGGTATCTGAAGAAGAAGTCTGAAAAGAATAAAATATAATGGAACTAAATATTACATTTTTGAAAGGAATAAAATAGTCTACAAAAAATTAGTTTGTTTTTAGAACTGGTGCGGTGACCTGAATTATGTTTAAATCAAGAACATTTCAGTGTGAAGTCACTGATTATTCCAAGTAGAAAGGCACCATCATTCACATATGTGCATCCGTTTCATTTTCCTTGCTTTTAGGGTGCTCTGCTACATGTGTACTTAAATATGACAGGTCTTTTGGGGGATATGTGTTACAAAATATAACACCTGTCATAAAACCATAGAACTTAAGATAGAGCAGTATTACTGTAAGGACAGACAGCAATAAATCAGTGGAAAGAGTCCAGAAACAGAGCCACACATACAGGTTCTCTGATCCATGACAAAGATGATGCTGTCATAAAGTGGGAAAAGGATTATTTTTCCTAATAAGCTCTGCAGGTGAATTGGATAGCCTTATGGGGAAAAAACAACACAACAAATCTTGACCCCTTATCACAACATACACAGAAATAAATTCTAATCAATTCTAGATAAATTGCATTTCTAAATGTAAAGCTAAAAAGAAAAAAAGAAAAGAAAACTTCTAGAAAATAGTTAGTAAACTTTCCCTAAAGGACAAAGCAGCAAATGTTTCAGGTTTTGAAGATCATATAGTGTTGCAACTACTCAGCTCTCTGCTGCTGAAGAAGAAAGGCAGCCACGGATCACATAGACGGGAATAAGCCTGTGTGTGTGCCAATAAAACTTTATTTACAAAACTAAATTTGGCTTTCTAGGCCATGGTTTTCCAACCTCGTTCTAGAACATCTTTCTGAATAAGCAAAGTGTTCGCAAACTGAACTCAAAAGGTGGTAACAAAAATTCAAAGTTTAATAAATTAGACTGCATTTAAATGTTTAAATTCAGTCATCAAAATTCACTGTTAAGGTTGCAAAAGACAGCCCACAGAGCAGCAGAAAATATTCGAAATACATATGTTCAACAAAGGACTCATATCCAGAATATATGTATGTGTGCACACATACACACACACACACACACACACACTTTTTAAAGAAATTTAAAAAGGAAAATGACAAACTCAGTAGAAAAAAAGTCAAGAAATTCTTGAAAGAAAGTTTTACAAAAGGAACACCACAAAAGATAATATTCAAATGGCCAATATATGCATGAAAGGTTCTCAGTCTCATCAGTTATCAGGAAAGTAAAAAAGCTTCAACAACATTCTACTATGCAGACAAGGATTTAAAGGCAAGCAATTCTTCTGTTGTCAAGGACATGGAACAAATGGACCTTTCACATTCTCTGATGAGCATGCAGATGGGTGTGATGCCTTTGGAAAACTGCACTATCTACTTGAAGTAGTCGTAGTTACAGCCTATGATCCAACATTCCATTTTGGGTATAAAATAATAAACCCATCCAATATGCTCACTAAAAGACATGTAACTGAATGTCCGCAGTGGCACTCCTTAATTGTCACAAGTTGGAAACTACTGAATCCACATCAGCCCCAAAGCATAAATACATGTGGGTTAGTAGCACTGTGGATACAGCATTGAGAAAGATCTACAAATACACATAAGGAACTACATCGTGGTGTATTTACATAATACATTTTCCTACTATGTAGTAATAGGAATAATCTACAACTACATGCAAAGTGCGGTGAATCTCTCCCCAACTCCACCCTTCGAAAAACATGGAGTGGAAGAAGTCAGACACCAGAAGACCCCAGAAACCAGTCAACATGTAATATGATTCCATTTGTGTGAAATTCAGAAGTAGGCAAAACTGACGTGGGCTGTTGGACTGGAAGTTCCTGGTTACCCTGGGGCGGAGGACGCAGTAAGTGAAGGGAGCGAGCGTGCGGCGGTTCTGGGGACCAATGGCGTCCTGTTTTTTGAAGCTAAGCGGTGTCAGAGGTTCCTCCAGCTGCCGGGTTAGCTGTGGTGTGCGTGTGAGTGTGCTGCTGAGTGGGGATTACGGTACAGACTTGACTCAGCTGCAGAGCTTTGCATTAGTCTACGGATAATGCAGGCGGTGCCCCTTGGCTCCCTGTCTCCTTTCCGGCTCCCTGTCTCATCTCCTTTTCTGCTTCCTGTTTACTTTCTTTTCCTTTTACTTCTATCAGTGTTTAATGTACGCTTGATGTTCCAAAATAACCCACAGTCTATAAATTCATGCTAATAAGAATGAATGTTGAACAAACTAATAGATCAGCTGCTAAGTCGCTTCAGTCGTGACCGACTCTGTGCGACCCCATAGACGGCAGCCCACCAGGCTCCCCCGTCCCTGGGATTCTCCAGGCAAGAACACTGGAGTGGGTTGCCATTTCCTTCTCCAATGCATGAAAGTGAAAAGTGAAAGTGAAGTAGCTCAGTAGTGTCCAACTCTTCGAGACCCCATGGACTGCAGCCTACCAGGCTCCTCTGTCCATGGGATTTTCCAGGCAAGAGTACTGGAGTGAGGAGGGGGGATGCCTATCTCCCCTGTGGAAGAAGTCAAATGATTTTTGTAGACACTCCACCCTGGAAGAGGTGGACCACCAACGCCTCCCTCTCCCCCAGGCCCCAAGGGTAGGCTGAGCACAGCAGCTTCCTTCCTAAGAGTGTAGCGTGAAAAGAAGGGAAAAGAGTAACCTCTCGGTGTGGAGACCTGACAGATCCTGCCTTAGCAGGTGATTAAGGACATCATCCCTGAGTTGCTTATGAGTCATCTCGATAGTATGTCCTCTTATCGTGGAGTAACGACAATGATGCTTTACCTCTGTGGTCCCCCTTCAAAAGCCTGTAACTCCACTCTATTCACGAATCAAATATCAGACAACCTCCAACTGAGGGTCGTTCCACCACATAGCTAACCAAGATTTCTTCAAACACAAGGGAAGTCTGAGAGCCTGTCAGAGCCCAGAAGGGCCTCAGGAAATGTAACACCTAAATGTCACAGATGATATCCTGGATGAGAAGAAGGATGTTAGGTAAAAATGAAGAAAATCTAAATAAAGGATAGGCTGCAATTAGAGTATATCAATAAAGTGAAAGTGAAATTGCTCAGCCGTGTCTGATTCTTTGTGACCCAATGAACTGCAGCCTACCACGCTCCTCCGTCCATGGGATTTTCCAGGCAAGAGTACTGGAGTGGGTTGCAATTTCCTTCTCCAAGAGTATATCAATATTGGCTCATTAATTATGGTAAACATACTCTACTACCCTAAGATATTAAAAATAAGGAAAGCTGAACTCTATATATTATCTTTCCAACTTTTCTGCAAATCTGAAATTATGACACAAGAACAACCTAAACGTCCACCCACAGATGAATGGATAAAGAAGATGTACAAATATACACTAGAATATTACTCAGCCATAAAAAATGGAATAATGCCATTTTCTGCAACATGGAGAGACCTATAGATTGTCAGACTAAGTGAAGTCAATCAGAAGGAGAAAGACAAATGCCATATATAGGGTCTAAGCCTGGACACAAATGAAAATATTTAAGAAGCAGCAATGGAATCACAGACAGAGAGAACAGATTTGTGGCTGCTATGGTGGAAGGGTTGCGGGGAGGATGGACTGGGAGTTTGGGGTTAGCAGATGCAAATATTATATATAGAGAATTGATAAACAACAAGGTCCTACTGTATAGCACAGGGAACGATATTCAGAATCCTGTGATAACCATAGCAGAAAAGAATCTGAAAAAGAATTTGTTGTTGTTCAGTTGCTAAGTCTTCTCCAACTCTTTGCAACTCCACGAACTACACCAGGCTTCCATGTCCTTCATTATCTCCCTGAGTTTGCTCAAACTCATTTCCATTGAGTCAGCAATGCCATCCAACCATCTCATCCTCTGTCACCCACTTCTTCACTTGCCCCCAGTCTTTCCCAGCATCAGGGTATTTTCCAGTGAGTTGACTCTTTGCATCAAGTGGTCAAAATATTGGAGCTTCAGCTTCAGCACTATATATATATCGTGTATAACTGAATCATTTTGCTCTACATTAGAGATTAACACAAAATTGTAAAATAGTTATACTTCAATTTTAAAAAGAAAAAATTATTACAAAATGAAACTTTATTTAAAAGAAAAAAATCATTGGGTCCTATATTTGGAAGCATAATCTGTGGAATCAAGTTATTAACAATAAGGAAATACAAAAGTAGGCAACAAAGACTAATGTAACCCAGTACCAAATTGCCTTCTTTACAAGTTTGAATGCATTTCTAGCGATTAAACTTTATGAATGTGAATTACTTTTGTTTACTTCAGCACACAAAGGTGAGGATTTTATGTGCTATAACTCACTCAAGAGATATTTTAAGTTAAACTCTTTAAATGTTAAACTTCATGCAGAAGAACAGAATGATGAAATGAGTGTTTTTGTTAGTAATTACAGACTATTAAAAATAAGTTTTCACTCCAGTACACTTTTTCAGCAAATATAATAGAAGCATCATAGAATATTGGAGCTGAAAGAGACATTTAAAAGATTAGTTCAACTCCTTCATATTACATGAAATAACAGAGTGCCAAAGAGTTTGGACTTGCCTGGGTCATCATAAATTGGCAGGAGAGCTGGAATTTACTTGTTCAGTTGAACAAGTATTTCAGTTCAGTTCAGTTCAGTCGCTCAGTCGTGTCCGACTCTGCAACCCCATGAATCGCAGCACGCCAGGCCTCCCTGTTCATCACCATCTCTCGGAGTTCATTCAGACTCACGTCCATCGAGTCCGTGATGCCATCCAGCAATCTCATCCTCTGTCGTCCTCTTCTCCTCCTGCTCCTAATCCCTCCCAGAATCAAGAGTCTTTTCCAATGAGTCAACTCTTCACATGAGGTGGCCAAAGTACTGGACTTTCAGCTTCAGCATCGTTCCTTCCAAAGAAATCCCGGGGTTGATCTCCTTCAGAATGGACTGGTTGGATCTCCTTGCAGTCCAAGGGACTCTCAAGAGTCTTCTCCAACACCACAGTTCAAAAGCATCAATTCTTCAGCACTCAGCCTTCTTCACAGTCCAACTCTCACATTCATACATGACCACAGGGAAAACCATAGCCTTGACTAGACGGACCTTAGTCAGCAAAGTAATCTCTCTGCTTTTGAATATGCTATCTAGGTTGGTCATAACTTTTGTTTTAATTTTATTTTAATTTCATGGCTGCAGCCACCATCTGCAGTGATTTTGGAGCCCCCCAAAATAAAATCTGACACTGTTTCCTCATCTGTTTCCCATGAAGTGATGGGACCGGATGCCATGATCTTCATTTTTGAATGTTGAGCTTTAAGCCAACTTTTCCACTCTCCTCTTTCACTTTCATCAAGACGCTTTTTAGCTACTCTTCACTTTGTGCCATAAAGGTGGTGTCATCTGCATATCTGAGGTTATTGATATTTCTCCCGGCAATCTTCATTCCAGCTTGTGTTTCTTCCAGTCCAGCGTTTCTCATGATGTACTCTGCATAGAAGTTAAATAAGCCGGGTGACAATATCAGCTTGACATACTCCTTTTCCTATTTGGAACCAGTCTGTTGTTCCATGTCCAGTTCTAGCTGTTGCTTCCTGACCTGCATACAGATTTCTCAAGAGGCAGGTCAAGTGGTCTGGTATTCCCATGTCTTTCAGAATTTTCCACAGTTTATTGTGAACCACACAGTCAAAGGCTTTGGCATAGTCAATAAAACAGAAATAGATGTTTTTCTGGAAGTCTCTTGCTTTTTCCATGATCCAGTGGATGTTGGCAATTCGATCTCTAGTTCCTCTGCCTTTTCTAAAACCAGCCTGAACATCAGGGAGTTCACGGTTCACGTATTTACTGAGTATTTTTTTTTAATATTTTGAGAGCTCTGACAGCTGCTAGAGATAGAAAAATGAGTAAGAGTGTCACTCCAGGAGGATGAACAGGAGTGGGGATGATGAGCCAGGGTCAGCATGGCAGCGAGCAATAAACAAGGGCACAGGTGCCATGACTGTGAAGGAGCAGGCCACCTGACACATCAGGGCGTCACGTGAGCCTCAGAACAGTGGGCAAGATTAGACAGGTGAAGCGGCAGGGGACAGGTACTCAGAGCAAGATTGATTATGCCAGCTAGAGGGGGAAGAGGTGAGTAATCTGTCACAGGGGAGATGGCACCTCCTGCCATTACTGACTAGTGCAGGCAAGAAGCAGGGGCAAGCTATGAATTTGAGGACAGAGTAGGGTTTGTGCCAGTTAATGAGCACAGTTTTAATCCTACAAGATGTGGAAATTTATTGAATAGTTTTTAATTCGGGATCACTTGGATCGCTTTGTGGAGAATGCAGTTCGAGACAATACTAGTTACTGAGAACCTGGGAAGTTCTGTGCGAGTGGTGACTGCCAAGAGCCGGTTTAGGAAGATGTCAGTGTGAAGGAAAGGAGGTGTGTTCAAGACATGCACACACTGATATGGGTAAAATGGATGGCCAACAGGGCCCCACTGTGTAGCACAGAGAACTCTGCCCAATGTTATGTAACAACCTTAAAGGGAAAAGAAATTGAAAAAGTAGACGCATCAATATGTGTAACTGAATCACTTTGCTGTAGACCTGAAATTGTCACACACATTCTTAATCCACTAGGCTCCAATGTAAGATAAAACAGTTTTAAAAAGTAAACCACACACAAAAAGAAATATTAGGGAAAGAAAATGATTGAAGATTGATTAGCTGGGTGAGGTGAGTGGGGAGGGTGTATGAAGGTTCTGGTTGTAACTCATTGTAGCGTAGGTTTTCAGAAGATGCCAAGAAGCATGGAAAATCCCTTGTCTCTGTGAACCCACTGTGTCCACCTCCACCCAGGAAGCAGCTCTGAAGATCAGCAAGTGAAGCAGTTTGACAGACATTTTAAAGAAAAGAAGCAACAATAATAAAACTCATCCCAGGAAAAGAGGAGCCTTTTTACCCTGTATCCACAGAATCAAGAGAAAACTTCAAGGTGATTCTCTGCAGAGTCAAGAAGATTTGCTTCTAAAGCTTTTGTCCTTGTTCCAAAAGCTCCAGAGAGGCTGCCCTAATATTTGTGTACCCTAAAAGAGGCACTGCCTTGAATCCCTGCCCTGAGGTATCTCACGTTAGGCATGGTGACTGGATGATTGGCCTGCCTATAAGACAGAGAATGTGGGGAGAGGAACAGGAAGAAAGAGAGAGTATAACTTTAAACAAGCAAAATTTAAAATGCCTTTGAGCATTCAGTTAGAGACATTCAAAAGACAGCAGGATAATCAACTCTCAGATTCAGGATAGAACTACCCATAGGAGAGGCAGACTTGATGCTGAGAAAGTAGTCAAGGAAATGATGCCATTTCTCATGGGGAAGAATAGTGGAAAGATGGGCAGGCCAAGGAGGCCAGTCTCTAGGTCACAGTGCTTAGAACAACAACAAAGAGGTCTCCAACAGAAATTTCAATGAAATGGTAAAAAAAAAAAGTCTACTGGGAAAACTAGAAGAAAATCGTGTCCTGGAGCAAAGAAGTTTGATGATTTTAGAAAGCATGATCAATAGCTTTGAATTTAAGAAAAGAGCCACTCCAGCAGTGCCCAAGGATATTCATTGAATCCAGAAACATCAAGGATATGGGTGACTTTACTGAGGGTGGTTTCAACTGAGTGATTATCCTTGACTTCAGTGAAGTGGGTGATGAAAACAAAGGACTGGTTTTCTGGATTGTTTGGGGAAAGATTGGATAAGAAAAGAGAAAGGCAAGAAAACTTCCAGACGCAGACCCAAGGAAGACTCTTTGGCTGCTGTCTGTTTTATTTGGAATGAGCTGTTTAGTATATTGTTGCTCAGTTGCTAAGTCATGTTCAACTCTTTGCAACTTTGCAGGCTGCAGCATGCCAGGCACCTCTGTCCTCGACTATCTGCCTGAGTTTGCTCAAATTCATGTCCATTGAGTCCGTGATGCCTTCCAACCATCTCATCCTCTCCCCACCTGCTTCTCCTCCTGCCTTCAATCTTTCCCAGCTTCAGGGTCTTTTCCAGTGAGTTGGCTCTTCTCATTAGGTAGCCAAAGTGTTGGAGTTTCAGCTTCCACATCAGTCTTTCCAATGAATATTCAGGGTTGATTTCCTTTAGGTTTGACAGATTTGATCTCCTTGCAGTCCAAGGGACTCTTTTCTCTAGCAGCACGATTCAAAAGAATCAATTCTTCACCACTCAACATACTTTGTGGTCCAAGTCTCACACCAATACGTGACTACTGGACAGACGATAGCTTTGACTATATGAACCTTTGTCAGCAAAATGATATCTTTGCTTTTTAATGCTCTGTCTAGGTTTGTCATACCTTTTCTTCCAAGGAGCAAGTGTCTTTTAATTTCATGACTGTAGTCACTGTCCATAGTGATTTTGGAGCCTAGGAAAATAAAAATCTGTCACTGCTTCCACTTTTTCCCTTCTGTTTGCAATGAAGTGATGGGACGAGATGCCATGATCTTAATTTATTTAATTAATGCATTTATTTTAGTTGGAGGATAATTATAATATTGTGATGGTTTTTGCCATACATCAACATGAAGCCACCACAGGTATACCTGCATCCCCTCCCCATCCTGTAATCCCCTCTCACCTTTCTCCCCACCCTATCCCTCTGGGTTGTTGTCCCAGAGCACTGGCTTTGGGTTCCCTGCTTCATGCATCTCCTACATGATCTTAGTTGTTTTAGTGTTGAGTTTCAAGCCAGCTTTTTCACTCTCCTCTTTCACTCTCAACAAGAGACTTTGCTGCTGCTGCTAAGTCACTTCAGTCGTGTCTGACTCTGTGAAACCAACCCCACAGACGGCAGCCCACTAGGCTCCTCTGTCCCTGGGATTCTCCAGGCAAGAACACTGGAGTGGATTGCCATTTCCTTCTCCGAAGCATGAAAGTGAAAAGTGAAAGTGAAGTTGCTCAGTCACGGTCAACTGTTAGCGACCCCATGGACTGCAGCCCACCGGGCTCCTCTCTTTAGTTCCTCTTCATTTTCTACCATTAAAGTGATACCATCTGCATAACTAAAGTTGTTGATATTTTCCCCTGCAATCTTGTTTCCAGCTTGTGACTCATCTACCCCAGCAGTTTGCATGATGTACTCTACACAGAAGTTAAAGAAGCCGGGTGATAGTACACAGGCTTCTCATACTCCTTTCTCAATTTGGAGCCAGTCTGTTGTTCCATGCCCAGTTCTAACTGTTGCTTCTTGACCTGGATACAGGCTTCTCAGAAGACCTAAGAAACACCCTTTTTATATACTAGATAAAGTGATCTAGTATTCCCAGCTTTTTAGGAATTTTCCACAGTTTGCTGTAATCCATACAGTTAAAGGTTTTAGCATAGTCAATGAAGCAGAAATAGATGTTTTCCTAGAATTCCCTTGCTTTTCCTATGGACCAGTGTTATGTTGGTAATTTGACCTCTGATTCCTCTGCCTTTTCTAAATCCAGCTTATACATCGGGAAGTCCTCAGTTCACATACTACGGAGGCCTAGCTTGAAGGATTTGGAGCATAATCTTGCTAGCGTGTGAATCAAGCCCAATTGTATTACGGTATGAACATTATTTGGCATTACCTTTCTTTAGGTTATATTAAAAACTAACTTTTGCCAGTCCTGTGGCCACAGCTGAGTTTTCCAAATTTTCTGACATATTGAGTGCGGCACATTAACAACATCAACTGTGAGGATTTTGCATAGCTCATCTGCAGTTCTGTCACCTCCCCTAGCTTTGTTCATGGTAGCTCTTCCTACGGCCTGCTGGACTTCACATTCCAGGATGTCCAGCTCTAAGTGAGTGACCGCACCATCATGGTTAACTGGGTCATTAAGGCCTTTTTTGTATAGTTCTTCTCTGTGTTCTAGGCCGCTCTTCTTAAATCTCTTCTGCTTCTTTTGGATCCTTACAATTTCTGTCCTTTAGCATGTCCATCCTTGCATGAAATGTTTCCTTGATGTCACCGATTTTCTTGAAGAGATCTCTACTCGTTCCCATTCTGTTGCTTTCCGCTATTTCTTTGCATTGTTAATTTAAGAAGGTCTTTTTTATCTCTCCTTGTTATTCTCTGGAAATCTGCATTTAGTTTGGCATACCTTTCCCTTTCTCTCTTACTTTTTGCTTCTCTTCTTCCCTCAGCTATTTGTAAAGCCATGCAGACAGCCACTTTGCCCTCTTACATTTGTTTTCTTTGGGGTGGTTTTAGTCACTACATCCTGTACAGTGTTATGATCCTCCATCCGTAGATCTTCAGGCACTCTGTGCACAAGATCTAATCCCTTGAATTTATCCATCACCTCCACTGTATAATCATAAAGTATTTTATTGAGTTCATACCTGAATGACCTAGTGATTTTCTCTACTTTCTTTAATTTCAGCCTAAATTTTGCAATAAGGACCTCATGATCTGAGCCATAGTCACCTCTAGGTCTTGTTTTTGCTGACTATATAGAGCTTTTCCATCTTCAACAGCAAAGCACAAAATCAATCTGATTTTGGTGTTGACCATCTGATGATGTCCATGTGTAGAGTCATCTCTTGTGTTGTTGAAAAAGGGTGTTTGCTCTGACCAGTGTGTTCTCTAAACAAAATTGTCAGCCTTTGCCTTGCTTCATTTTGTACTCCAACACCATACTTGCCTGTTATTCCAAGTATCTCTTGAGTTCCTACTTTTGCCTTCCAATCCTCTGTTATGAAAAGGCCATTTTATTGTGGTGCTAATTCTAGAAGGTGTTTTATGCCTTCATAGAATGAGTCAACTTCAACTTCTTTGGCATCAGTGCTTGGGGCGTAAACTTGGATTACTGTGATGTTGAATGATTTGCCTTGGAAACAAAGTGATATCATTCTGTCATTTTGAAGTTATACCCAAGTATTGCATTTCAGACTCTTTTGTTGACTATGAGGGCTACTCCATTTTTTCTAAGGGATTCTTGCCCTTGGTAGTACATATAATGATAATCTCCCATTTTTGTTCACTGATTCGTGAGATGTCCATTACCATCTTGCCATCTCCTGCTTGACCACATCTAATTTACCTTGATTCATGGACATTCCAGATTCCTATACAGTATTTTTCTTTACAGCATCAGACTTTACTTTCACCACCAGACATAACCACACTGAGTGTCATTTCTGCTTTGGCCCAGCTGCTTCATTCTTTCTGGAGCTATTAGTAATTGCCCTCCACTCTTCCCCAGTAACTTATTGCACAGCTTCTGACTCGGGGGGCTTATCTTCCAGTGTCATATCTTTTTGTCTTTTCATACTGTTCATGGGGTTCTCCAGGCAATCATACTAGAGTGGGTTGCTCTTTCCTCCTCCAGTGGACTACATTTTTTCAGAACATTTCACTATGACCCATCTTCTTGTGTGGCCCTTCATGGCTTTGTTGAGTTATGCAAGCTCCTTTGGCATGACAAGGCTGTGATTCATGAAGGGGAGCATATTTATAGGCTACACTACTAGTAAGACACCATCATATCTTTTTGCCTTTTCATACTGTTCACGGGGTTCTCCAGGCAATCATACTAGAGTGGGTTGCTCTTTCCTCCTCCAGTGGACTACATTTTTTCAGAACATTTCACTATGACCCATCTTCTTGTGTGGCCCTTCATGGCTTTGTTGAGTTATGCAAGCTCCTTTGGCATGACAAGGCTGTGATTCATGAAGGGGAGCATATTTATAGGCTACACTACTAGTAAGCCACCCTCCAGAAGGGAAGGTATCTAAGAGACAGGGTGTGATAAGGCAGAACCTTGGAGGGGGAAAGAGAGACCAGATGCAAGAGGCACTCAGCCAGAGGGGCTGCCACCCAGCCATAAAGGAATATATCCTTCTCTGGAGGGAAGAAACGGAGGAAGGGGAGGGGAAGAAAGGAGGGAGAATGAATATATTCATGTATGTGTTTCAGTGTATGTGTGTGTGTGTGTCCCAGAAAGGCTGATGGGGAAGTAGAGAGATGAAGGTCTTGTTTCAGAATTTTTATTCACTTGTTTATTAGTATGTAACTTTTATAGTAGGAGGTAGAGTCATCATCTGAGAATGAAGTTAAGTAGAGTCTTGGGAGAGCGGTGAGAGTTTGAATAAAGGTGTACAGGCAAGGCAAATAATGTAAAAAACTATAAAAGTAAAAAAGGTTAAACTGAGCCTGTGAAAATGGGATACTCAATGGTTGATGCAAAGATCTCCAAACTTGTATGATTTTTTTTTTTTCCCAATTATGCTCAGGTAACAGGATTTTGTGGCTCAGCTGGTAAAGAATCTGCCTGCTTTGCAGGAGACCTGGGTTCGATCCCTGGGTTGGGAAGATCCCCTGGAGAAGGTATAGGCTGCCCACTCCAGTATTCTGTCCTGGAGAATTCTATGGACTGTATAATCGATGGGTTGCAAAAGAGTCAGATGTGACTGAGTGACTTTCACTTCACTTCAATAGGATATTAAAGGCATTTATTATGTATCCCTTAATAAATTATCAGCTTTATGCATTGCAAACATTACCTAAGCCCCACTAGATGAATACATTTATTACCCTATTTTGCAAACTAAGAAACTTCTCCAAGGTTGTACACCTAGTAAAAAGGCAGAGCACCAACATAAAACATATACTGTTCATCAGATGCTTGATTTCCTCCAGGGAGTCAGAGTGACAATAGGACATTTTTGCCTTGCTTCAGGGAACTTTTCATCCACAAAAGAAGTTATGTCAAATGTAAACCACCTATATGTTCATCAACAGATGAATGAACACAGAAGATGTGGTACATATATACTGTGGAATATTACTCAGCCACAAAAGATGGAAATAATGCCATTTTCAGCAACATGGATGGACCTAGAGATTGTCATACTGAGTGAAATAAGTCAAGCACAGAAGAGAAATATCAAATGATATCACTTATATGCAGAATCTAAAAAGAAATTATACAAATGAACTTCTTTACAAAACAGAAACAGACTCAAAGACTTAGAGAACAGACTTGTGGTTGCCCAGGAAGAAGGAGTTTAGGGGAGGGCTGGATTGGAAGTTTGGGATTAGCAGATACTAACTATTACTATAGGATAGTAATAAGCAGCGAGGTCCTACTATATAGCACAGGTAACAGTATTTGACATCCTATGATAGAACATTTTTATGGAAAGGAGTATGAAAGCTTGTATCTGAATCACTCTGCCTTACAGCAAAAATGAACACAGCATTGTAAATCCATTCTACTTCAATAAAATAAATTGTTTAAAAATAGCAAGAAACGTTAGGTGAAAGCAGATAGAAATGGAACAGGAAAAAAGCAGGCAGGAAAAGGAACCAGTTGGGCATGGAAGATAAAACCCACAGGAAATCTTATGGAAAAAATGAAGTTGTATCAATAAATAACCTCGAGTGAATGTGAGAGACTGTGGGCTCAGTGGGAACCAGGGGCCCTTGGCTACTTTCAGGAAATGTCTTCCTCCTGGGCTAACATCAGAGGCACACAGGTAGGTGGTCACCAGGTAGATATGCCCCATGCAGGGGCTTTTGGTGTTGAGGAAGGAGGCATGAGGAAAGGGCTCATCTTTGCTCAGTGCCCCTGGGCTGCTGGGGGACAGTTGAGTGTGGGGTGGGGGCGGCTGAGATGTGGAATTAGATATCACAGATGTGGTGTCTGCTGAGAACTTCCTCTGGCTCAGCATCAGCTGGAAAACGTGTAAGGTCTTACGGAAAAGGACATCAGACTTCAGTTTTAGAAACATGACTGTGCAGGTAACAGGCAGGACGGACTGCATCTACTAATACAGCAGGGAGACTGATCATTATCAAGGTGGTGAGCTGTCAGCTCTCTGGGTCATGTACTGTGCGGGTGATTGACACAGATTCCATGATGCAATCGTTGTAGAAGCTCTAAAAGTGATTACAGTTAATCTCATGTCACATGTGAGGAAACCAAGGCTCCGCTGGGTTAGGTAGGTCTCACCAAGGTCTCAAAGCTGAAATGTGGCAGAGGAAGACTTGGACACAGGCAGGCCGGCGGAGGCAGGGAAAGCAGACACTCAGGACGATGCCAACAGCAGGGAAGCAAGGACTGGCCCCAGGTCTGAGGTCAGGGCCAAGTTTGCCTTATTTTTCATAGTTTTGCTGTTTGTATCTAAACATGGATCTCATGATACCTGCTGTGAGTTGACTAGAGTCCTCGTCAAATTTCACATCTCTTCAGAACCTCAGAATGGGATTGGATTTTGAACCAGGGTCAGTGTCTTGGCAGATGTAATTAATTGCTAAGTGAAGTCACTCAGTTGTGTCTGATTCCTTGTGACTTCATGGACTGTAAGCTACCACGCTCCTCCATCCACGAGATTTTCCAGGCAAGAGTACTCGAGTGGGTTGCCAATTCCTTCTCCAAAGGATCTTCCCAACCCAGGGATAGAACCCAAGTCTCCTGCATTGTAGGCAGATGCTTTACCCTCTGAGCAACCAAAGAAGTCCTAGTTAGTTGCTAAGATGAGGTCTTTATGGAGTAGGGTGGCCATGACTCCAGGGACCAGTATCCTTGTAAGGAGAGAAGAGGATGCATGGAGAAGAATGTTAGGATGGAGATAACTTGGGATGACATGACTTGAAGCCAAGGATGGCCAAGGACTGCCAGACCCAACAGAAGCCAGGAAGAGGCAAGAAAGACTTCATCCCTAGAGCCTTCAGAAGGACGAATGACTGTTGGCGCCTCTTCTCAAACTTCACACTGGAGGAATTCAAGTTTCTGTTGTACTAAACTCAAACATTAGTGGTGATATGTTACAGCAGCCCTAGGGAACTAATAAATCTTTCTTTACAGAAATTTCCACTTAGGGTTATATATATATATATACATATATATATGCCATTTCCTTCTCCAGGAGATATATATATATAGTGTCCAAATAAGGGAATGGTTTCTGAAGGACAGACCCTTAATGACTGGCGCTCTCCTGAGGACACCTTCATTATATTTCCCACCTGCCCATGGGCTTCTCCCATGGCTTAGTAGTAAGACCCCTGGGTCAAGAATATCTTCTGTAGGAGGGCATGGCAAGCCACTCCAGTATCCTTGCCTGGATAATCCCATGGACAGAGGACCCTGAAGGGCTAAGTCCATAGAATCAAAAAGAGTCGGACAGGACCGAAGGGTCTGAGCATGCATGAACACCCAGTAGACAACCCTATTTGGGTTCCCTGGGATGAATCTTGCTTCCACCTTCATCTTCTTGTCACACCTTAAATGTTTTGGGTTCTAAAAACAGAATTCTTTAACCTAGCTTGCAACAGTGACCATGACATTAATTTCTGTGCTTGCAAAAGGGTATGAAGTTGCTCGCGTCTGCTTCAGGCCTGACTTTTGCCCTGACCCAGGTGCTGATGGAGTCTGCTCCTGTTCAAGACTGGATACATCGGAGCTATTTGTGAAGCCCCTAATAAGCAACGTGAGCAACCAAGCACAAAGGGGGCATCTTCACATTGTATTGGAGAGGCTAGGTTTCCACAATGGACAAACACAGAATCTCAGAGCTGGCCAGAGAAAATTGAGACATCACTCCTGCATAACAGAAGGAGTTAAAATTTTCTTAAATTCTACCAGTAGAGTAGCATGGACTTTAACTCTGCATTTATCCTTTCCTCTGCAAACCAGTTTCGTGTTGACCCATCACTTATATTGGTTACCGGTTTCATCGATGCTCCAGGCTTGGTTCTGTTTACCATTCATTTTTCACAGAGAAAAGCTGGATGTAAATGTATTAGAGGCTTTCTGGGGCTGCCTACTCGGATTCATCCGTCACAGAAACACCTGCACGTGCATGCACACATACACCACCCCTCCTGCAAGAGCTGGACGTGCAGCCTGATGTTGTAAAGAGAGAGACGTGGTGGATCAAGCTGCTGTGCTTAGAGCACTCCCTCTGCTCTGCACCTGCCACCCTGACTCCAGATGGTGCTGCTCATTTCAGGTTTACCTGCCGATGCGGGAGATGCAGGAGACGCGGGTTTGATTCTCTGCACTGGGAAAATCCCTTGGAGGAGGGCTGGCAACCCACGCCAGTATTCTTGCCTAGAGAGTTCCATGGACAGAGGAGCCTGGTGGGCTACAGTCCATGGGGTTGCAAAGAGTCAGACAGGACTGAAGTGACTTAGTATGCAGCATGTGCATGAAGGTCAAGAACTGTCCTGTTCTCCAGAAACCAAATACACAGTAACAAAGCAGGCACCACTTCCCTATTCAGATCCATTCCTGCCAGGTTTCCACAGTTGTTGTTTGATGAATAAAAACATTACAAGACAGACCACAGATCCTAAGGTCAGAGATGAGGTTCTTCTCAAGCTTCAGATCTCCTCCTTGGGGAGCTCCAGTTAGTCGATTATAACACATCCCTGAGTTTTCTTGTTGGTTCTTGGATTCATTGGTCTATCGTCTATCTGTCTGGACTTACAGACTCTGACTTGCCTTATTCGGTACATCCTCTGTGATTTCAAGCATTGAGTCTGGTGCTGCTCAAGGGTGTGCTCGCTGACGGAGTCCTTGATGCCGGGCAGGCTCCCCAGAACCACAGGGCAGAGGATGAAGAGAACGAAACCTCAGTAGACGTGTCCAGTCAATGGAGACGGAGTATAAGCAGAGCCTCCACTGCTAACCTGAACAGAATCCCAGGTCACGCTGGGGAAGATGGCTTCAAGCTCTGTAGAGACAAAGGCAGTGTGAGTCAGGGATGGCAGGCACATCCTAAAGTGACGCCCTTCGGGCCAGCATGTAGAGAGGTAGGGAGTAAACAGAAGCTGACCATTTCTAACCCTAGCCTAGAAAACGTGCCAGTAAATGAGACTCTCAGAAAGAACTGCTGGATTCCAGGTACGCTTTCTGGGGTTTATGACAAAAATATCCACTTAGAAATTCTATGTGTATGTGTACACTTTGTGTATGATGGCATCATAGAACAGGAGTGGTCTGCGATGAAATATCAGGCTGGGGGAAAAATGTGGATTATGTAATAAGATAACTGAGCTCGAATGTGCAAACACTTTCAGGTAAAGTTTCGGGTAAAGGTACCCAGCTAGGGCATGGGCCTTTGCATGTTCCCGCTACATCTGATATCATATGGCCTTTTATAGAAAACAAGAGAGGCTTATTTCACCCAAAACATCCAGGGTATGTATTGCCAGGTGAAGAAATTGGAGAAAGAAGGTAGATACCACCGTGTTGAAGGAAAAGTGGAGACCTTAGCTGCATCAACATTATGCATGTCACCTGGTTACGTTAGAAAGTTCTGAACAAACAGCTCAGGGGGAAAAAGACATTTTCCTTTGAGTTCATATGTCCCTGTGCTGTTGCCTGGGCGTCTTTTCAATTTTCCTTTGTTGAGGCTGTTTTTGGATTGCAGGCTCCTTTTTCTTATCTGTGGGAAGGAATGCTTTTCTAACTAGAGCCTGGCGGCTTTGCTGGGCTGGCAGGGCGTGTGCAAGTTCACCATGGAACACAAAAGCCTGTGTCACCACGAACAGTTGGGATATGCTGAAGTATGTCCTGTGGTGCCCGAGGGCTCAGCACATGGGGAGCTAAGACCAGCAGGCCAGCCTGGGGGGCCGCCACCACCCCTCCCCTCTGCACTGTTGGTGGCAAGTTCACCCAGCCTCCAAGGCCCTGACACTCAAGGATTCAGATGGATCCTTTGCTTGGGGAAGGGGAGCAGTGGGCGCTGGGGCCTCAGTGCTGCATGTGTTCAGTTGAGTGCTTTGTTTCTCTTTTATGCTGCGTTTCCTTGGAGTTCTGAATCTGGTGAGGCAGGATGTGATGGGGAGGAGAGTGGGGAGAAGGCAGAGGAGAAAGGCAACTGGGTGGAAAATGGAAAAATGTGAGACGCTAGGTCATTGAGGGATTTCCAGAAAGCAAAAAAAAAAACAAAACAAAACAAAAAAAACAACTTTTATTATGATATTGCTATAAATAATCATTTTGTATTAGTAAAGATTCTTATAGCTGAAGGCAATAGAAATTGGACTAACAGTGGCCTATCAGGTTCAGGATTTATTTTTCTGAAACAAGAAACCTGAAGGAAGTCAAGCCTCCACAGTGTCCTTAAAGACTGAGCTCTATCTATTCCACTGTCCTCGGTCTTTCATCCTCATATTTGTCTTCTCATGGTCACAAGATGGCTGCTTCACCTCCAGCCTCACAGCTGCATTCCAGTCAAGTGGCAAAGGGCCCAAGGGGTTCCTAACAAGGTCTGGCCTTTTCATGGAGAGAGATCCTTCTCCAGGGATTCCTGCCCACATGCCTTCGGCTAGAACGGAGTTACATGGAAAACATTACCTCCAGGGAGACCAAGAGCTTGGGGACTTAGTTTTCCAGCCTCTAGAGTAGAGAGCAGCAGTGAGAGAAACAGATGGTTATAGATTTAGAGTCAACCGCAGTGGGTCAAGGCCAAACTAGCAAACAGTTCAAGGAAGAGAATTCAGGCAGACCTCATTTTACTGCACTTCGTTTTATTGCATTTTTTACAAAGTGAAAGTTGTTGGAAACCCTGCTTTGAGCAAGTCTGTTCGTACCACTTTCCCAGCAGCACTGGCTGTCTTTGAATCTCTGTGTCACAGTTTGATAATTCTCACAGTATTTCAAACTTTCTCATTATTATCACATTTGTTATAGTGATTTATGATCGATGACCTTTTTATTGAAGTATAGTTGATCTATAATGTGTTAATTTCTGACTTTCTGGTGTAAAGAAAAAGGAGATACACACACACACACACACACACACACATGGACTTCACAGGTGGTACTAGTGGTGAAGAATCTGCTTGCTAATGCAGGAGACATAAGAGATGCAGGTTTGATCCCTGAGTCAGGAAGGTCCCCTTGAGTAGGAAATGGCATTCCACTCCAGCATTCTTGCCTGGGAAATTCCATGCACAGAGGAGCCTGGCAGGCTGCAATCCATGGGGTTGCAAAGAGTCGAACACGATTCAGCAACTGAGCACACACATGCATACATATACATACATGTCCTTTTTCATATTCTTTTGTGTTCCAGTTAATTACAAGATATTACATATTGCCCCTGTTCTAGACAGCAGGACCTTGTTGTTTGTGATCAATGACCTTTGGTGTTACTACCATGACTGGCCGAAACCTCAGACAACGGTTAGCACTTTTTTTTTATTAACAATAAAATATTTTTAAAATTAAGGTATGTACATTGTGTTGTAGACAAAATGGTACTGGGAAGCAAAGTATTCCTATTTATTGTGATCATCTGGGACTGAAGCTGCACTGTATCTGAGTGACCGGCTATGCAAAGTAAAGCAGAAATTATGAGAGTCAAAGGCCACCAGGCAGAGAGCAACACGTCAGCTAGCAAAGACAATGGTGATCAGAGGCCACTGACAAGTGCTCTAGACTCTCTACTTTATTTTTCCACCTTCTAAAGTGTTTCTCGGGAGTTGGTGATGGACAGGGAGGCCTGGTGTGCTGCGATTCATGGGGTCGCAAAGAGTCGGACACGACCGAGCAACTGAACTGACCTGTACTGAAAGTGTTTCTCATTAGTTATTTGTATTATACAGTGGTAAAGAATCTGCCTGCCAATGCAGGAGACATAAAGAGATTCCAGTTTCATCCCTGGATTGGGAAGATCCCCTGGAGTAGGAGATGGCAACCCACTCCAGTATTCTTGCCTGGAAAATTCTGTGGGCAGAGGGGCCTGGCAGGCTACAGTCCAAGGGGTTGCAAAGAGTCAGATATGACTGAGGGATGAGGCACACATCCGTAATATCAGCTGTGCATACTTGTAGCACGACAGACTCTATGGTCTATGGTGACCTGAGTGGGAAGGAAGTCCGAAAAAAGAGGGATATATATATATATATATATATATAGGTGTATATACATGTACGGCTGACTCATTTTACTGTACAGTAAAAACTAACACAACATTGTAAAGCAACTATATACCAATAAAACTTAATTTAAAAAATAGGGCTTCCGTGATGGCTCAGTGGTAAAGAGCCATCTGCTTGCCAATGCAGGAGACTTGCATTAGATTCCTGGTCCAGGGAGATCCTACATGCCTCTAAGCAACTACGCCTGTGGCCACCACAAGGGCCGCAGCGATGAGAGGCCCCTGCACCGCAGCTAGAAAGCGGGCCGCTCCCCGCAGCCAGAGAAAAGCCCTTGCAGGAATGAAGACCCAGCACAGCCGAAAATAAAGTTTAAAAAATTAAAATAATGAAGAGTTTCTGTTCTCACACCGCTGAGTAACACGCAGGACAGCCGGATTGTATGATGTAACCAGGCGTCTCCTCTGCCGGGAGGCGGGGGCGCAAGTCCCCCTGCCCTGCGTGCTGCTGTGGGCAGAGCTCCCGTGACCAAGGCCGGAGGCCGGGTGGAGCGGATCTGCTGCGCGGGAACCAAGACCCGCTAGGGAAGAGGAGGAGACAGGGGTAGGGGAGAACCTGCCTGCTCTCCTCGTCTCTCCTCCTCCTTGGCCCCTGATTAATTCAGCCTTCACGTCCATCGGCTTCTTCTCAGGGTCTGCTTGCGTCTCCTCTGCAGTGGGGGTCTGAGTTGCCCCACTGTGTCCCCTCTGTACGGGTACCATCCTTTGCCCAGCAGACAGCCACGTGGAGCCCACCGTGCTTTGAGCTCTGCCAAAGCCCCGGGTTCAGCACAGTTCAGCCCTTGCCTGATAGAAATGTCATGTTAGCCCCACAGGTAATTTTAATTTTTCCAGTATCCACATTCGATAAGTTAAAAAGAAATGGGTGAAATTAATTTTAATAATATATTTACTGCTGCTACTGCTTAGTTACTTCAGTCGTGTCCGACTCTGTGCAACCCCACAGACGGCAGCCACCAGGCTTCCCCTGTCCCTGGGATTCTCCAGGCAAGAACACTGGAGTGGGCTGCCATCTCCTTCTCCAATGTATGAAAGTGAAAGTGAAGTCGCTCAGTCGTGTCCAACTCTTGGCGACCCCATGGACTGCAGCCTACCCGGTTCCTCCATCCATGGGATTTTCCAGACAAGAGTACTGGAGTGGGGTGCCATTGCCTTCTCCAGTTTTAACTAATATATCAAAAACATTGGATTAAGTCATATTTATCAAATTTTATATCAGTATTATATTGATATAACATTGAAATTATATATAAAATTATTAACAAGTTATTTTAAATTCCTTTTAAATTTATAAGTAAAATATGTAAATAAATATGTATAAATAAAATGCTTATAAAATTTATAAATGAAATATGCACACACACAATTTCACTATATGTAACGTGATCTGGACTGTAATGACAATAAATCTGCAAGATCGAAAGAAAGCAAACAATGTAGTTCAATAATGCAGGTAAATTAAAACAACTTATAAACTTCTGAGAATATTTTTCACATTGTATGTAATTTGATAAGTGCTTCCCTGAAAAGGAATTACTCTAAAATGAAAATACCCAAACAACAAAATATTAGCCATAAAATATCAGAAAAATAGATAATTTATCATTATGATTCTGTGTTTTTACACCGAGTTGCTGTCACATACAATAAAATGATTGGATGAAAGAATAAAATTATTTTTTAAATTATTGTGAGTTTAAAAATCTCTTAAGTAGCTGGGTGTTGTTGGAAATAATAAGTATTGGGATTGTTATTTCATATAAAAATTATTAATAAACTATTTTGCCTTCTTTTTTGCACATGGAATCTTCAGCATCTCATGTGCATTTTATGATTATGGCATATGCAAATTCAGTGGCTGCTATGTGAGTGAGCACTGCCCTAGAGCATAAGTAATGTCTTATTATAAAACTAGCTAATTGCGCCTGATAAATATCTGCTATGCAGAATTTGTGGCTGTGATCATGAAAGAAAGTCCTCAGGCCCCAGTCAGTTCCCCGAAATCAGGCATATGTCTTATTAGCTTTACCGTCACCCAGAGTCTAGATTTCAACCTCATAGATTGAGAAATACCTGATTTTTTCAGAGTCCTAAAGCTGATTTACTTCAGAATCCTGACGCCAGTGACAAGATTCTGAGCCTGGTGGATAAAAACCCGAGAATCTCCATCCATTTGCAATGAGGCATGCCAGGAGCTCTGGCCTGGCCATCACCTCCACGGACCAGGGTTCAGGGCCCTGACCTGACCTGTTTCTGTACAGTCGAATCATAATCACCTAAAGAGATGCTTTTTTTAAAAAAATATAAATTTATTTATTTTAATTGGAGGTTAGTTAATTTAAAATCCCAGGTCCCAGCCCCGCCTGGCCCAGGTCTGAGGGAAGAATCAGACATCCCCTGGTTTAAGTCTTCCAGATGATACCAGGGTGCATGCAGTCCAGCTCAGCAGCCACTGAGCCATCCCACCCTCTATGGACACTCGAGGGGAGATGTAGCCCACCCTCAGTTACACCTGACGGGAGCCACAGTCCAGAGGGTGAATAACGGGCCCAGTGCCCTCTGCTGATCCAGAGCTCAAACCCAGTGTTTTCTTCTTCAAATCAGCGTCCATGCTACTCCCAAACCTAGAATTCAGCATATGCAGTTGTCTTGACAGGTAGAAAAACCTCACTCTGTTGTTCTTCCCCAGTGGCCCAGTGGGAAAGAATCTGCCTGCAATGCAGGAGACCCAGGGAACTCCGGTTTAATCCCTGGGTGGGGAAGAGCCCCTGGATGAGGAAGTGGCAACCCACCCCAATATTCTTGCCAGGAAAATCTATGCACAGAGGGGCCTGGCAGGCTACAGTCTGTAGCATCACAGAGAGTCAGACACAGCTGAGGGACTGAGCACATGGGATAGCGATTAAATTAATTTAAATGTATGGATACAAAGAGAGGAATAGTGATAGACACATTGAAGTATATGTTTAATTCATTTCTTAATTTAGCACATTTTATATATTAGTTATAGTAACTCTTTCACCATGGGATCTGTTTTGTGAGGTTAATTCACCACGGTTACCATTTTAAAATTTTTTTTATAAAAATTTTATTTTAATAAAATTTTATTTTCATTTTTTGGAGTAGAGTTGCTTTACAACATTGTATTAGTTTCTACCATACAGCAGCATGAGTAAGCTATATGTATGTGTATACCCTTTCCTCTCGAGACCCCTCCACTCCCCCTGCACCCGGCCCCACAATCCCCCCCATCTGAGTCATCACAGAACACAGAGCTGTGCTCCTTGTTATAAGCAGCCTCCCACGAGCTATGAATTTACACAGGGTAGTGTGTATATGTCAATCCCAACCTCCCAATTCATCCCACTCTCTCCTTCCCCGCTTGTACCCACATGTTATGGTCCCTGTTTTTAAAATGAAAAAATGACAGAGAGGTCAGTAGACCTACTGAGGCCTCACAAGTAGTGAGTGGCCAAGCCAGGAGCTGAGCTCTAATCAGAGACAGTCTCTGAATCTTTCTTTTCCTTCCCTAAAATGGAAGCTCATATTTGTACAACTCTCCATCTTTCATGATTTTTTTTTCCCCTGCAGACATTACTATCTCAATTGATTTGGGCAGTGATCTCATTAACTCTATGGCAAAATTCTCTTTGTTTAGAAAGCTAGAGAAAGACACATGGAAAGGTGAACTTAAAATGTTCACAGGCTGTGCCTGATAGTTACAGATTGTACTCAAAATCATCCAAGACATCTCAGGAAGGCTTTATAGGGCTATTTCTGTGATAAGTGTACGGGTATCATTTTCTTCTGTTTTCTTTGGAGGAGGTTCTCAGTGGAAGGGTCCCAACGGTGGAGA
>SJYC01000012.1:0-10107 GCA_006408675.1 Madoqua kirkii
GACAACAGAGGATGAGATGGTTGGATGGCATCACCGACTCAATGGACATGACATGGGTTTGAGTAAACTTCAGGAGTTGGTGATGGACAGGGAGGCCAGGTATGCTGCAGTCCTTGGGGTCACAAAAAGTCACATGACTAAGAGACTAAACTGAATGAATCTTAGGTCTTATTATGGAGCAGACAGTGTGTTCTGCATTTTCCATGCCCCTTCTCATCTCATTCTCAGAACAATACTATGAGGCAAGTAAACCACACTTGTATTTTTTATTGTAGACAAAGATACTAAGGCTTAGAGAATTGAATTAACATGCTTAAAGTTGCAAGGCTTGTCAGTGGCAAAACAAATTCAGCTGCCCTGAGAACACACATCTAAGTCAGAAATGTCTCCAGTGTTCTGTTGCCCCAGATGAAGTGTCTTCTTTCCCCGTGTATTTGTAGGACATGATCTTCTGCCATTTAGCCTAGCCATTTGATGTCATCTTACGCAGTAATTCATTTCCTCTTGTGCACAGAGTCATTTCCTTACCTAGAGTCTGCTCTGTGAAGTTAATAGGGGTGTAAATCCCTCAAAATCACCATCTGTGCATCTCCCTGTGAGCAGGTGATGCTAAGCTGCTGAGGACTGACTCAAGTGAGAAAGTCTGTTAAAATTCTCCATGACCCTTTCAGAGCTATCAACACTCATGACTGACCTGATATGATACCCTTGGAAAATTGACTTGCTCCCACAAAGTATCAAGATAAGACCTCTGCCTTGAAAGGCTAGGAAAACCTTGTTTGTGTGGCCTGGGTCAGGCTTCCCTGGTGGCTCAGATGGTAAAGAATCTGCCTGCAATGCAGGAGACTCAGGTTTGATCTCTGAGTCGAGAAGATCCCCTGGAGAAAGAAATGGCAGTCCACTCCAGTATTCTTGCCTGGGGAATTCCATGGACAGAGGAGCCTGGTGGGCTATAGTCCAGGGGTCACAGAGAGTTGGACACGACTCAGGGACTAACACTTTCACTTTCATGGCCTTGGTCAAAGTAGAAGGGGAGAGAGAAAATGAAAATGAAGAAGACAGAAAAAGAACACAAAAGAGAAAGAGAGGAGGAAAGATAAGACAGGAGGGAGCTGACAGGAGAATGAATCCACAGACCAAGGAAAGTCTGCACTGATGGCAGATTTGAGGAAGTTGACCAGGGAACAGCAAATTAGGAAATGCATGATACATAGAGAATGTGCTTTCTGGAGCAGCCCTAGATCAAAAATCGCACAGAGGGGGCTGGAATCCATAAGTTTACTTTTAGTGCCAGAAAATGTTTCAGAAAAGCCTGCAAAAAAAAAAAAAGCCTGGGAAATTTTCTTTTAGGATCACATTTACCCCCAAAGACATCAGCCAAGTGTTTTTTATAGCACCAGGCAGGATTTCTTCTAGATCCTTCATCTGTCAGAAGATTCTTCTGTCAAATAACACCCAGGATGAAGAGAAAACAGGAGAGAGAGAGAGAGACCACAATGGGGAAAGGGGAGTGGGTGGGCATTCTCCTAGTCCGTGGGGACTAGGAGTGGGAGGGTATGGCTGCCCACAGTTATCTCTGTGTTTCTTTTAGTTTGTGACCCAATCTGCTCTATTAAACCACTCCTCTTAGTCACAGATAAGAGACTTTGCAATGATGATATGTATTGAAAAGTCCAGGTCATGTTTACATGGAATCTTTTGTTTCAAGAGACCACAGAACTGCACTTTGACAGTATTTACTAGACAGTTTGCCTGGGGCATCAGCGCAGTTTCCAAATCAACAAATATCTACCCTTGCCCAAAAAGACAAACGTGAGGCCTGGCGATTTACATTTCCAAGGCTCTCACTGAAAGGTGTGAGTTACATCAGATTTCTGCATTGTATTAGTTTCCACTGGCTGCTATAACAAAATACCACAAATTTAGTGGCTTCATGCACTGCAGATTTAGTATCTTACAGTTCTGGAGATCACAAACCTCAAATAGGTTCACAGGCCTGCATACCTCCTGGAGGCTCTGTGGGACAATCTATTTCTTCATCTTTTCTAGCTTCTGGAGGCTATCTACATTCCTTGACTCAGGATTCCTTCATCCATCTTCAAAAGCAACAGTGAAGCATTTTCTGTGCCTTTGAACTCTGCCTCTACCTTTGGTGTCTTTCTCTGTCCCTCCCTCTTCTTATCCCTCTCCTCTGCGTCCCTATGATTATATTCAACCCATTTGAATAATCCGGAATAATATCTCCATGTCAAGATCCTTAACTTTATCATATCTGCAGTCCCTTTTGCCATGTTAGGTAAGATAGGTTCAGGGGGTTAGGATGTGGGCATCTTTGCCTATCACATGCTGTCTTTATATAAGAGCAGCATATTAAAATGTAAGATATATGAATATGTTTATCAATTAAAACCATGTATATATTAATGCCTCATATATTTGATGCAAAAATACGTATCTTTAGCATTTATTCTAACTGATTTAATGTCATTTGGGCTTTAGTTCTCCAGGTGAAAGGCAAGTGATATGTAGTCCAGAAAATAGAGTTGCTCTATATTATGTTTTCCTAATTCCTTGACCTGCAATTTATTCAATAAGAAGATTCTTCACAGTTCACATGCCTGATAGAAGAATGGTGGCATTGTCCTCAGTTATAGGTGTGGGCCTACAGATATCAAGTATTGGCATATAGATATACAACTTGATGGTCATAAATATTGATCTGCATCTAGAGATTGACATATAGTACTTTCAATAACAGCAGTAAAAATGCAACAGTTCTGTAATTGATCATCCATTCTGCTTGGAACTGGACTGAATGTTTTCTACAAATATCTCATTCATTACTTACTGAAACTTCATTACAGCTGCTGATATAACTACATTGATTTCACATATGGGGCAACTGAGAGTCAGAAGGAGTAAGTAACTTGCTCAAGGCTGAAAACATTAGTTAGTTACAATCTCAAGAGAGCCATCTTCTGTTCTTTCTGAAGAGTGTATGTGAGTTACTCCCTATTGCCATCATGCAAACACAAACACAACTTTCTGTGTTCTTTCACTTGGCCAACATATTGTTGATGTTTGGGAAATCTGAGTTCCCTCATTTTTTTAATTAAAAGTTTTTATTTTATTCAAGTATAGCTGATTTATAATGTATTAATTTCTGCTATGTAGAAAAGTGGCTCAGTTATACATACTTATACATACATTCTCTTTCGTATTTTTTTCCATTATAGTTTATCATAGGATACTGAATACCCTTGTGCTGTACAGTAAGACCTTGTTTTTTATCCATCTTGTTTATAATGCTTTGCATCCGCTAATCCCAAACTTCCAGTCCATCCCTCCCTGACATCATTTTTTGGGAGGCGTGTGCAAGATCAGATTGGAAGGAGAGTTAACAAGTTGAATTTTGAAAATACAGGGCATCTGAACAGGAGATACCTGAACTGCAGTTCATCTGCATTACTTCCCTCTTTATTTTTATGTCATTTCATTTTCAAATTGGCTTGGTTCTTGTAGCTGAAATGGCTTCTTGGTCATTGCTATTGTATAAATTTGCTATTAAGTTTATTCCCTGAGTTATTCTCACAGTTGGTGGGAACCTCCTCTCATTGCCTTTCCTTTTCTTTCCTTTTTCTACCTACTATGAAAAGCTCTCTCTCTGGACATCATGCCACTGGCCCATATTAAGCTGTCGATTTGAAAGAAATAGCTTGAAGGTCCCGCCAGCTGGGTGATAGTAAACAGTAGCAAGTGGAGCTCTCCTGGTTCGTGTCAGGGACTGAGTTTGTGGTCTTAGATCTTATTCAGCTCAAATCCCAGGGATCATCAATAACAATGATGAGGATGAAAAAGGAGTAGAGGCCTGTTTACTGAGTTACTTTCAAAGTTCCAGGAAAATTGATAATCCCTCAGGGAGTGCCCCCATGGAGAGCAATTCTGAAAGAAATGTCAGGCTTCTGTTTAGACAGGCTGCTTGGGGAGGTGGGAGAAAGGCTTGAGATGGGGGGGGGAGGTGAAGTAGGGGTGCTCATTCAAAGGAAAATGTTCTTAAATTCCAAATCAGCATTCCATGGTCGTCATAAATGGGTTCATGTATTTGTGCACCAGTGTCCTCTTGACTGAAGGTTTCTTCAATTGCACTTTTGTTTGATCTTAACCACATTTGCACATTCTCTCTCATATCTTTCTTTTTTGAAATTTTTTCTTTTTTAAATTGGAGTAGAATTGCTTTACAGTGTAGTGTTGGTTTATGCCATACAGCAATGCAAATCAGCCATTCTCTCTAATTTCATTTAAAATACAACCAAATGTGGGCTAAGAGAGTCCATGCATCTCCTTCTCACTTCAAGAGACCAATTCTTACTCCAAGTCGTTATGAGACTCTACGGCCCTGTGATCTGAGTCCTACTGCCTTTCTCTGGCAATCAGGACAAAGTCTTGTCTTGAATATTCTAATTTATATTCTTTCTCATCTTGTACAAAATCACACAAAATATCCTTTCCTGACATTGTAGAGTAGTGAAATGAACACTGGATAAGACAGAATTCCAAAGGATTGAGAAAGAATGCCTTAAACTAGCCTCTTATTCTACCAATGCAGGAGATGCAAGAGATGTAGGTTTGATCCTTGGATTGGGAAGATCCCCTGGAGGATGAAATGACAACCCACTCCAGTATTCTTGCCTGGAAAATCCCATGGACAGAGGAGCCTGGCGGGCTCCAGTCTGTGGGGTCGCAAAGAGTCATATACAACTTAGCACACAACACACAGTGTATCTACAGTTATGTGAACTCCCCAATAATCCTTCAGTTTAAGGTAAGCCTAAGCTTTGGACAAAGTCAAGAGCTAAGGGTTTATACATTCAGAATGTATTCCTAAGAAAAGGAAATTAATATATTAACACATTTTATTTGAACTCTTGGTTTAATTGCAGAACCATTTTGAAGCTTTCCAAGATGTATGCTACATTGCAGGAGACAAAACTCACAATCTAAGGGGGTGGTGGGATTGTGAGTCATGTGGAGGAATGAGACATGTGCCATATTGATTAGAAAAACAGCATGTTGGGAATGGCATTTAATGAGGCCTTGGACAATGAGCAGGGCTTTCTCTAATAGAATTAAAAGCTAAGAGCGGTTCATAGCATGCATATGGAAGAGTTGTCTGGCTGGGAAAAACAAGCAGAGCAGCTGGGTTTTTATTGTTCTGGGAACTAAGGAAAGTACATAAAGTAGTTCAAAGCATCATGTGTCGTGTATAGGTGAACCACATCTAAAATGCTTTCTCTTGTTACTATTTCTATTTGTTATTCAAAGTCTTGTGGAAAGTACATACTATAAATGTGATGTATTGTGGCAACCACAAATTTTGAACACCTGGCATTTTTGTCCACCTTCCTTTTTCTGGTTCCTGTGACTCTTCTACTCTCTACTGTATGGTTTCAAGGGGATTCTTTGTCACTTATAGGAGAGGAAGCATAAACCAAGCTTGACCCATCATGGTACGTTACAATAGATGTGGTGATTGGTTAATAGATAGGCATGGGGACCATACCAGATCAATCAGAAACATTTTGAACCAGAGGTCTTAGGAAAGATCAGTGTTTGCTCTTGAGTTTGCTAGAACAGAAGGATATAAATCTTAACTGACATGTAGAGGGTGAAAAAGATTCTCTCCTGGACAAACTCTAGTTAGGCTCCTCTGAGCCCTCTTCTCAACTAGGCCTCCACCTTGGTCTTCTGTGTCCATCCTTTCCTTACTGGGCCTGCATAGCCCAGCCATAACAAGAATCCAGCTAAGTTAGTTGGTTGAGAATCTCACCCCCTTCCACTTGATATCTGATCGCCTTTGATATCTGATCAAGTTTCCTATCCTCCACTTTTGATGCCTAAGTCCTTGGCCTGCCTTTAGTAGGAATCTCTTCACTCTTTGTGTCTCTTCTGAGTAATTTTCTACCCACTGATCCCCTCACCCTGCTTTCTAGCTATAAATCCTCACTCGCCCATATTGTGTTAGGAGTAGAGCCCAATCTCTCTCTCCTATCGCCATAGTGTTGAATAAATTCTTTATAATTTTAACAAATGTCAGAATAATTTTTTCTTTAAAATGAACTAACAGAATTCACTGGAGTTGAGAGATGGGGAAGCAAAGAAATGACCACACTTGAGACTCTGTACCTGAAGCCAGATTCATCCATGGGCTTGCCAGTTATATCAGCCAGTTATTGCCTTTTTACTTAACCTAGATGGTGTTGGGTTTCTCTCTCTTGCAGTGGAAAAGTCACTAATAACGGCAACTACCTATTCCTCTTAGGAAGATAGCATAGACTAATTGGGTAAAATCATGTTAAAGATAGAAATCCCAGAATGTCCAGATTTTCCCCAGGCTCTCCTTCTTATGGTAATGGGAATAGCAGTGGATATTTCTTATGGATATTTCGTTCTTTGGAAATATTACCATTTTAAAAACTTCTGTTGTAAGGCAGCTATGCTAGATGTTTTCATTTATTTAATCTGAACTCTGAAAGAAGTCTTTTTTCATCCCTAATACACAGATAATGCAATGGAGACCCAATGGGTTTTAACAAATCTTGGACTGTCTACTAGAAATTACAGTGTTTCTTCCATAGTTTTCTAAATATCCTTTGACAAGGAATTCTTTACATAGTTTTTTTCTTTAAGAAAATTGTGGTGAAAATTTACTGAGCATCTTACTTTGTTTCTTGGTTTGCTTTTTCACATTCAACCAAATATGCTACAAAAGAATAAAACAGTCTTAAATCTCTCATACTTAGTTTCTGTCTATAAATACTTATATTTCTTCAGATATAATTTAATATTTACCTAATAGCATGAAGGGAAGCCTCAGTGGATCATGACATGAAACACTCCCTGGAAAAACTCTGTGATGCCACTACTCTTTTACTGCTTGATTGCTTTGATGTGAAAGTAGCCCCAAATGTCGGTGTTTCTACAACACAGGGACTGCATTTCACAGCTTTCTCGTGAAAGCATTTGTACTGACTTTCAAACCAGAGAAGCAGAGTTTCTATTTCATTATTTTTTCCCTAATAAATTTTTTTTGACTACTCTGGAAAGGGGACAACTATTTTGAGACTCTCATGAAACTTCTTGAATCCTAAAGGCATGATGAATTTCACAGTTGGATTCCAAATGATGTTCCCAATCTTAAATGAGAAAGAAGTAACTTATTTTTAATCTAGCTGGGTTTCTAAAAAGATGGGAATCAAATTCATTCTCCTTTGAGCCAAAATATTTTTTAAAATAGTCTTTTCATAGTTTTCCTCTAGAAGAAAAATAATTTTACTTGTTACCTTACAAGAAATATTCTTCTTGTTTTCATAAGTGACATCTATAAGAAGAGCAGAATCTGGCATTGTTAGCACTGCCAGATTTATTTGGCTTGAGACTGTGAGTAAAATTGGGCTTTCCAGGTGGTGCTAGTGGTAAAGAATCCATCAGCCAAGCAGGAGATAGGAGTTCGATCCCTGGGTTGGGAAGCTCCCCTGGAGGAGGGCATGGCAACCCACTCCAGTATTCTAGCCTGGAAAATCCCATGGGTGGAGGAGCCTGGTGGGCTATAGTCCATGGGGTCTCAAAGAGTTGGTCGCAACTAAAGCAACTTAGCATTAACACATGTGAGTAAAATATTGTTCAGATGGCAGTGCAGGTTTTTAAACTTCTGAGGAGGTCTTCTAGTTCATTCTCAAAGGACTGAACATAGCATTTAGCATGGTGCCTTACATATATTATGCACTCAATGAATGAAAACCAGAATCCAGTATATTTTGACTTAGAATATCTCACTAAGATCAGGAAGCAGGATAGAGAAAAAGTGGGTTACAAAGAGATCATAAGAAGACTTACTTTATAATTATAATCACAAGAAATAATTTCAAGTACACAGTATCTCAAAATCTGGCAACCTTAACTCATCTGTGGCATTGAGTAAGTTGTTGTTTATAGTCGTTTCTGTTTTCTTGAAAAACAAAGCAGTGCAAATGTAAGCCAAACGAGGCTTTTGCAAGCATGACTATTTTACCATATTAATGCAGTACAAAAGCTTCACACAGTGGAAATGTAACATTCAAAATTGTTTGCATCTCCCTTTACCTCCCCTTCCATCCTTTGCAAAGTAAAAAAAAAAAGTGTAAAAGTGTATTTCATATTTCAGTATTTGTCAGTTCTAGAGATAAACGCAGGGCCCATGAATTACTCCAATATGCAGTTCCAACATGAAACAACCAAGTCCACTCCTCTCTTGAAAAAAAAAAAAAAAGACTATTGTTACAAGAAGTTTTAAGTTCACAGCAAAATCGAGTGGAAATCACAGAAAGTTCTCAAATACCTCTCTCTGGCTTCCATACAGCCTTCTTGACTATCAACATTCCCACCAGAGTGGTGTATTTGTTATAGTTGATGAATCTGTATTGACACGTCATCATCATCCAAACCCAAAGTTTACATTAGGGATTCACTCTTGGTGTGGTACATTCAGTGTTTTGACAAATATATAATGACATGTATCCACCTTTATAATATCATACAGACTATTTTCCCTGCCCTGAAAGTCCTCTATGTCATGCCTGTTCATCCCACCCCCCCCCCCTGACTAGACCCTGAAAACTACTGATCTTTTTACTGTCTCCATAGCTAACTCCCTTTTAATGTAGCTCTGGATCACAATAATAAATACAATTGTTTGATGGGTACATATAAAACCAAAAATCACTTATATTTCTCTGCTTGTAAAGATTGCAATCATATTGAATAGTTTAACCACTTTGAGGGGTGGTTCAGTCTTCTTTTTTAAAATTTATTGAAGTATAGTTGATTTATGATGTGTTAATTTCTTCTGTATAGCAAACTGATTCAGTTATGCACATACATTCTTTCTCATGTTTTTTTCATTGTGGTTTATCATATGATACTGAATATAGTTTCCTATTCTCAGGTGGTGCAGCAGTAAAGAATCTTCTTGCCAATGCAGGAGAAGCAGGAGATTCGAGTTTGAGCCCTGGGTCAGAAAGATCCCTTGGAGGTAGAAATGGCAACCCATTCCTGCGTTCTTGCCTGGGAAATCCCATGAACAGAGGAGGCTGATGAGCTACAGTCCCTGAGGTTACAGAGAGTTGGACACAACTGAGCGACTGAGTATGCATGCATGCTATTCAGTAGGACTTTGTTGTTTATTTTTCTCTATGTAATAGTTTGCATCTGTTAATCCCAAACTCCCAATCCTTTCCTCTGGGAAGAGGATGCAGTTAATTCTTAAACCCTCATTTCTGCTTCCCAAATCAAGACACAGTTGGTTAAGAAATTAATGTCTAGTTCATGAATGTAAATTGTTTTAATGAGAGAAAATCAATTAATGTTATTAAGAGGATGAAGGAGAATCATATAATCACATCATTAGATGCATAAAAGGCTTTTAACAAAATTTAATATTCATGATAAAAGTCTTGGTAAATAAGGAATAGAACAGAACTTAATATTTTGTAAAGAATATTTATAAAGAGATTATATTAATAGCAGATTTCACACATAATGATGACATGTTGAATGTACTCCTTTTAAAATCATGTATGAGAAAATTTCTTGCTGTCAGTTATCTTCGTCATTGTATTAGAGATACTGGCCAGTAAAATTTACTACAGAAATTGAAAAAAGAAGACTTATCATTCACAGATAATATGATTATCTATGTAGAAAACTCCAGATCATTTGCAGATAAGTATTTGGAAATGCTGAATATAAAACACACAATATGAATGCTGTTTAACCTCAGCAGTAACAGAAAAGAAAAAAAAATTACAACAGCATCAAAATTTTAAAGTATTGAGGAATATTTTTCACAGAGCTTTATGGAAAGTGAGTTGTTGAATGTCATTAAAGAAGATTAAAAGATTAAAAAGTGGAGAGTCGTACCATATTCATAGAAATGAACACATGTATTAATTACCACTTGGTGCAAAACAAATTACCCCAAACTCAGCATAAATGATATAAAAATAAGGAGTATAAAACCAAATATTTGTTATCTCACAGTTCCTGTAGTTCAGGTACTCGGGGGTAGATTAA
>SJYC01000013.1:0-38115 GCA_006408675.1 Madoqua kirkii
CTCAGATTTTTTGTGGAATTGCAATCAAAATGTCAGCTGGAAGAAGGTTGTGGTCTGGGGGCTTGCCTTGGGTGGAGGAGCCACTTCCAAGCTCTTACATGTGGCAGTTGGCAAGAGGTATCGGTCCCCAACTGGCTGTTGGCTAAAGGCATCAGCTCCTCACCACACAGCTCTTTCCAGATGGCAACCTGACAGCTGGCTTCCCTGAGAGAGAGAGATCCAACAAAAAGACAGTCTAATGTCACTTCTGCTTTTTTCTATTTATTTGAAACAAGTCACTAAGTCAAGCCCACACTCTGGGGAAGGAGAAAGAGTTTCTATATTTTGAAGGGAATGTGAGTTTGTGGATATTTTAAACTTTCCAAAACCTCAGTATTATTGAGATACCAGTTGCCTGCCAATTCCTTAATAGATTCAGTGCCTCCTTTTTCCTTAACTGTAAGTTTTGTATAGATTTCTAAGAATTTTTTAAAATGGAAACCTAAATAATACTTATACAAATATGTGTGTATGTGTGCTCAGTCGTGTCCAACTCTTTGTGACGCCATGGACTGCAGCTCATCAGGCTCCTCTGTCCATGGGATTTTCCAGACAAGAGTACTGGAGTGGGTTGCCACTCCCTTCTCCAGATGATCTTCCTGACTCAGGGATCGATTCTTTTTCTCTTGCATTGGCAGGTGGATTCTTTACCATCTGAGCCACCTGGGAAGCCCCCTTATACAAATATAGGTGATAAAAACAGTCAGCAACAAATAGTAAACACAAAACTCAGGATGATGTTTAGCTCTTAAGCAGTGGTTCTCAAACAGGTGATTTCAGGTGCCAGAGGAGATGTGGCAATATCTGGAAACGTTTGTGATTTTCTTGTCTGGGGAAGGGCTATTTGGCATTCTAACAGGTAAAAAGCCAGAGATGCTGATGGACATTCTATGATACATAGCACAGCCTCACAGCAAATGCTGAGGTTGAGATACCTTGGAAAAGGGAGTGGGTTTGAGCTGGGGCATGTAGGAGAAATAATAATAATGTTCACTTTTCTTAAATTAATGCCTTGGTGCAAATATGGGGATATATTTCATAATGATTTTAAAAATATGTAGCATAAATAATCTCTTGTGTTCACTCAGTAAGAAACACAGTCAAAAAGAAAAATTTTTGAATCAACAGAACTTGGAATTCAGCTGGGCTTGGAATACTTGTGAACTTCCTGTTTTGAACAACTGGATAAACAAGCGTACCATTTAATGCTACATTTTTCCCCTAAGGTAAAAGCCTCCCCAGAACATAGCTCTAGACCACTTAGCATTTTATTGAGATGGAAAACAGCTCTACAATATCAATATTTTGAAGTGGACCTTAGACACAGACTGCCTTGGTGAACTCTGACAAATCTCTGAACTTGGTGATTTGTAAGTCACTGTTAGTCTTTTCAAATCCAGCTGGCCCTAAGTCATTGTTCCACCTCCTCTGAGGGAGGGTCAAGAGAATAAGTTCAGCCATGAAGCAGAGACCCTGTAGCCCTGGAAACATCAACTGAGTGGAAGCCTCCAAGATCTCACAGCTCAGACACTGGGTTAGCTGGCTTAAGAGCCCTGGCAGAACTTTCTGGCAGCCTGAGTCAGTATCAACCATCGGGCACTGGGCAGGTGAAAGCAATTCATCATGAGTCCGAAGCCCAGACCAACCAGATTCTCCTGGGGGCCAGTCTAGGGCATCTCTAGCCTCGCTCTGAACTCCCACATAAGTTCGTAGTTACCCTCAGCTTTAAATGAATGAAAATCAAGTCTTCCATGATTAAAAACAAATGCTGTGTTTGGTGCCACAGTTGCAGGAGTTGAAGGCCTGCTATGTGTATCATATACCGGAATGAACTGGAGGAGACAGAATAAGAGATGGAATTTAAGGTAACATGTGATCTTTTTAACTTTTAGATTATGCTCTGACTTCCCCCTCACCATGTAGTTGAATTTTCACACGTGATAACAATATTTTTCCTTGCAGCAGATGGGCCCTGTTATGAAGACGGGTTTTGCACCTTATTTTGTCTTTCATATGTCTAAAAATTATACATAAAAACCCCAAATGTGAGCAATTAGCCTCAACTCTGCCAACCCTTTGTGTTTTTAAACAGCCAACCAGGAGGCAGTGGGGCTATTCGAGTCTTAAAAGTGCGTAATGACCCCCATTACAGAAATTTGAAATGCTGTCCAATCTTAGAGAACCTCCATTTTGTGTGTGTGTGGGGGGAAACTTGCCCAATTCTAGCTATGTGCATAGAAGGATGACATATTGTGAGCCTAAAGGTCAAGGCAAAAACAGCCCAACAAAGATGCAGCTCACCCACCACTAAGCCCATTTTAAACTTCTGTCATTTTAAGCATATTTTAAAATGGGACCTCAACCTGAGTAAATTTTCCTGGTAGAGGCAGCAGCCATGGCCTTCATCTCATGATTCTCCCCCAGGACTTCAGCAGAGCTCAGGAATGTTCAGTGTATGATAAAGAGGGAAGGACTCCTTTTGTTACTGAAGCAGGTTCCTTTTGCCTAACTTAGAGCAAGGCAAAATTCTCAGATGCTGAGATTTGCAGTGGAGAGAGGGTTTATTCACAAGGCAGCCAAGAGAGGAGACAAGAAAGTCTCATATCCACCTCTCTGAAGCTCAGGGGCTCGGAGCATTTATGTGTATGTTAGTCATTCAGTCATGTCCGCATCTCTTGTGTCTCCTGCATTGGCAGGTGGATTCTTTTACCACTGCACCAATGCACTTCTTTAAAGTGAAAGTGTTAGTCACTCGGTCATGTCCGACTCTTTGTGACCCCATGGACTGTAGCCCGCCAGGCTCCTCTGTCCATGGGATTTCCCAGGCAAGAATACTGGAGTGGGTTGCCATTCCCTTCTCCAGGGGATCTTCCTGACCCAGGGGTCAAACCTGGGTCTTCTTCATTGCAGGCAGATTCTTTACTGTCTGAGTCACCAGGGAAGCCTGGAGCATTTATGGGACAATGAATTAAAAAAGCAGGGTGGTTTGAGGTATGAGGAGGCATGAGGAAAGGTGGTCAAAAAAAGGTCGGGTAATTCTAGTTGCACACAGGCATAACTCAACTACAAACCTCTGCACTTTTGAAGATGGAGGTGCTTAGCACCATCTGAGAGTGGAGCTTTTGGCCTTCAAATATCTAAAGGTCATTTAGCAGACACTTGTGCATGCACAGTTGGAGGGTTGATGTGGTCCTGTCCAGTCTTACCTAGCTTGGCTCAAAAGCACAGCTGGACCCCAAGCTGCTGGAAAACAATTTCAGCAAACATCTCTTAGTTTATGCTACATGCTGTCTGGAGGACTCCCAAATCTTTTGTTGTTGTTGTTGTTCAGTTGCCCAGTCGTGTTTGACTCTTTGTGACTCCATGGACTGCAGCACGCCAGGCTTCCCTGTCCTTCACTGTCTCCCAGAGTTTGCTCAAACTCGTGTTCACTAAGTCGGTGATGTCATGCAACCATCTCATCCTCGGTCACCCCCTTCTCCTCCTGCTCTCAGTTTTTCCTAGCAACAATTAAAATAACCTTATTAGTGAAGGCAGGTGAAATGTGATTACATGGTTTCACGTTCAGATGTAGGCATAATACTTGGGAAAATATTGGAGTCGTATAATGATAGAGATTGAAGAGGTCTGTACCCTGAATTTGAAGGACAGCAATGTGAGGGAATGATAGCCTGGTGGAGAGAAAAACTTGTTTCCCACCAATTTTCTACCTGTGAGATTCTGAATCTTTCTTGATGCAGTCTTCTGTTTTGTGAGATGTGAATTTTAGACCATTTGGTTTCTAACACTCTATAATTCTAATAGGGTTCCCAGATGGCTCAATGGTAAAGAATCCACCTGCAGTTCAGGACAGGTAGTTTTGATCCCTGGATTGGGAAGATCCCCTAGAGGAGGGCACAGCAACCCACTCCAGTATTCTTGCCTGAAGAATCCCATGGACAGAAAAGCCTGGTGGGCTACAGTCCATGGGGTCACAAAGAGTCAGGCACAAATGAGTGACTGAGCACAAGCACGAGCATGTTTCTCACAGCTAATGAAGTTTCATCTGTCAGAATATTCTTTTCCCTACTTCTCTTATATTTTAAAGTCCATATGGAATTATAAAAATTGTATCCATAATACTTAGCCCCCTATAAATTGTGCTGTTAGCCCAGTGTGGGTGAAATGTCTGAAATGAGTTTTGGCACTTTCCAAATGTGGATTCCAAATGATCCATTCCAATGTGGATCATTGGTGCGTGGAGATGGCAAGTGGTGATGAAGATGGAAGAAACAAGGGGAGAGCTCATCCCTCTTTTGTATTTAAGGTCCAGTGTATACAGAAAATGATGGATGAATAAGGTTATCTTTCCCATTTTCTACTTCTCTGGGAAAGACAAGCCTGCATATGTACTTTGTACTGGGTCAGGATAGTATGACCCTCACCTCCCCCATGGGTGTTTATTATTCATGTCAAGTAGGTGTAGCTGAACTGCATCACTGCTCATTAATATTAGTTATCTATTGCCACACAACAATATTACTGCCAACTTAGCAACCTAAAACTATGCACATTTATTATGTCATGGCACAGCTAGCTGGGTCCTCTGCAAGGCTGCAATCAGGGTTGTTGGGCAAAGATGACCAAGACCCCAGTAGAGTATTTAGCAGGCTTTACTGAGGAAGCGCTCCCAGGCAGGGTTCCCAGGGCCAAGGAGGCAGGTCCAGGAAGTCCGCGCGGTCCACGCTGCGGGGGATGGCCAGGTTAGCAGAAGGGGGTTTGGATAGGTTGCCGGTTTGCGGCAGCACGGGCTGATAGGTCTTTCTATGTGGATGGGGCGGGGCGGCTTTGGCGGCGAAGTGTGCTGTTATTGGTCCCCGGGATCCGGGAGCCTCCCTCCATTAGGGACTCCCCCGGCTGGCCAGAGAGAGGAGGGGTGGCTTGTCATGGCAACTGGCGAAGTGGGCTGTCATTGGGGACCTTCTCGCAGGCGAGAGGGAGAGGAGGGGTGCCCCATCATGGCCCCTGGGGTCTGACCTTACAGGGGTGTTGGACATGGTGGCGGCCTTATCTGACATTCAGGATTCCCTTCTCAGGTCCCTCAATCGTTGACAGCATTCAATTCCAGGCAGGGTGTCCGACTGAAGCCCCAGTTTCACCCCAGGTTGGACACCCAATCAATCAACCCTTTCCACCAGTAGCTCACACCATGGCAGCTTGTGTCTTCAAAGCCAGAAAGGAGAGAGAGGTAGACATCAGTAAGATGAGCCTCCATCATGTAATCATGTATATGTAATCTACCTCCTGTCACTTTTCCTGCATTGAATCTCACCTCTCTGTTGGTCAGATGCAAGTCACAGGTCCCGCCCACACTCAACCAGCGGGAACTACACAAAGTGGGAACACCAAGAAGTGGGTATTGTGAGGGCTTCCATATCAGCTATTGTCACATTGGTCCCTGATAAGTTAATTGGTTCACGTGACACACATCTGCTGGGAATTTACCATAGCTTGACCCTGTGCTTGGAACTAGAGCATAGGACAAAGAAGAGATGCTGTGTAGTCTGCCCCTGGGAGCAGTTGATGGGGGCTGGTAGTGGTGGTGGCAATGGTACCAGCTCCCTCTGGCAGCTCGGGCTGAGCCTGTGCTGAGCGTTTTCCTCCACTTGAGGCTGCTGAGCTGGCTGGGAAGCCATTGACCTTCACAGTGTGGTCTCCCCACAACCTGTGAAACTTGCAGCTCCTTCTATTTGCCACCCAGGGCAGAACTGCTTCTGTTTATCACTGACTCACTTCCCTATAACCAGAAAGCCCTCCCTAGAGTCCATTCAGCTACTTTCTTTTATTTTTTTTAATTTATTGGAGTGTAATTGTTATACAATGTATTTCAGGTGTGCACCAGAGTGATTCAGTTATACACATATTCATTCTTTTCCATATTCTTTACCCATATAGGTTATTATAGAGTATTGAGTGGCGTTCCCTATGCTATACAGTAAGTCATTGTTGATTATCTATTTTATATATAGTAGTGTGTATATGTTCATCTCAGGCTCCTAATTTATCCCTCTCTCCCAAGTTTTCACTTTGGTAACTGTAACTTTAGATTTGAAATCTGTGAGTCTGTTTCTGTTTTATAAGTTCATTTGTATCATTTTTAAAAATTAGGTTCTATGTATGAGTGATATATAATATTTACTTTTGTCTGCCTTACTTAGTATGATAATCTCTAGGTCCATCCATGTTGCTGAAATGGCATTATTCCATTCTTTTTTATGGCCGAGTAATATTCCATTGTGTATATGAACCACATTTATCTATCCATCCCTCTGTCTATGAACATTTGGGTTGTTTCCATGTCATGGCTATTGTGACTAATGCTGCTATGAACATTGGGGTATACATATCCTTTTGGAGTATGATTTTCTCTGGTGACATGCTCAAGAGTGAGATTGCAGGAACATGTGGGAACTCTATTTTTAATTTAAAGAATCTCCATACTGTTTGCACTTCCCTGGTAGTTCAGTTGGTAAAGAATCTACCTGCAATGCAGGAGACACCGGCTCAGTTCCTGGGTTGGGAAGATCCCCTCAGGAAGGGATAGGTTACCCACTGCAGTATTCTTGGGCTTTCCTTGTGGCTCAGCTGGTAAAGAATCCACCTGCAATGTGGGAGACCTGAGTTCAATCCCTGGGTTGGGACTATCCGCTGGAGGAGGGCATGGCTACCCACTCCAGTATTCTTGCCTGGAGAATTCCCATGGAGAGAGAAGCCTGGCAGGCTACAGTTCATAGGGTCACAAAGAGTTGGACATGACAGCAACTAAGCATGCCATACTGTTCCCCAGGGTGGCTATACCAATCCATCCAGATAGTTCTCATCACCTTTTCCAAAATCTCTGCTGGGATGGTGATCAGAATGCAGAGTAGGACATGGAACTGGCCTTTGAGTCTTCTCTAGACCCAGTCCATCATTATAAATCATCTCTGTCTTGGGTTAGGTTCCCAAGAGGTACAGCCAGAGATGAGGACTCATGTAAATGTGGTTTTGAGGAAAAACCCATCACAGGGCAGAAGGGGATGTGGGCCCAAGCTGAGGGGGTGGTGAGGGTGTGGTACACAGCCAAGCCCCATAGAAGGAAGCTCTGGAGCCTCTGTACCTCAGAGGAGTTAGATACAGGCCAGGTGGTCTTGGGACCTTTTATTTCTGCATCCCTGAGTCATTGGTGAAGAGCAGATCCAAATCCAAAGTGATGTGAATTCCCTTCATGCTTCTGCTCTCCTTTCTGTTGATTGAGTAAGTTCTAGTAGTCTCAGGGCAGTTATTTGATCAAGAGAAGTAGGTGCTACTTGTGAGTAAAAGACAGCTGGGGGAGCGTCGTGCACAAAACATGGTGCAGACGTTCCAGGGGATATGTGATATCATCACTCCAGTGAAAATCTCCTCAAATTTCAGCATTTCAGTTGGCCGCCCATTTTCTTCCTGAACCCTGACAAATACCTGCCTAGAAACTGATTTCCTGACTTTTCATATCACTGTAAAACCATATTTAAATTCTCCCCATGCACAAGTTTTAACTTGTTCTTTAGACCAGGATTTCACAACTTTAGCAATGTTGAGATTTGAGGACACATAATTCTTTGTGGTGGGAACTGTTCTGTGTATTTGTGATATTGTGATTTATAAGAAATACAGAACTTCCCTGGTGGCAAAGTGGTTATGACTCTGTGCTTTCACTGCCATGGGCTCAGATTTGATCCCTGGTTGGGGAACTAAGACCCTGCAAATCCTGTGGTGTGACCAAAAGAAGAAAAGAGATACGTGTATATTTGGTCATTCAGGTGACTAAATTATATTTTTCATAAATATTTCACCTTCATCCACAATTCCTGATTCACAGCTCCCCAAATCCTTGGAATTTCCTGAGTGAAAAGAACAATGGGAGTATCTTTTGTTACAGTACTTGGTTACTTGTCCTCAGTTCCAGAAAATGCTTCAGAGCCCTAGAGGAGAATTGGTTGCCTTATTCATAATGAACCCCTTTCCACTACACCTGGGTTTAGTGACTTTTGGAAAGCTCCTAAGGAGAGGGGCTGGTAGCTAGAGGAACCAACCTTGATTAGAGGATTGGAAATTTCAGTCCCACCCCCTGATTAACGGGAAGGGAGATGGGCAGGAGGATAATTCAATCACGAGTAGCCAGTGAGTTTAATCAGTCATGCTGTTGACCTGAAAGAAACAGATTTCAGAAGCTTCTCTAGCAAAGATGGGTTTATTCAGGATCAGCAGAAAATTTAATTTGGGATCTGCAACCATAGCAAGGTGTGTGCAATGCAAAGGAAGGAGAACACGTTATAGGAAGGAAAGGAACTTGGGAGGGCTCTAGTAAACAAAGAATGCATGGCTTTTCATTGACTGAGTCCTTGCCAGGAAAGACGAGGAGTCTATCTGCTTTGTGCTGGGCTCTGCTATAGTCCTAGGGCATGAGACCTCCCCCTTCTGGTCTCCCTTTCTTGAGGTTTCTGTTTATTAATTTTTTAGATTTTCCCCCTTTGATCCCGATCTTTCTCTGAAAGCATTGCTGAGCAAGAGTCAGTTTTTCTAGATTCAATGGCTTGTTTCCCATCAGTTGTCAGGAAGGACCTTTCCTGGGTATAATGTCTCACATTGGAGGGAAAGTACACAGATTAGAAATGCATAAAGTTTACATATGAGTTACACGGAAGGGTAGGAGGAAGAACTTCCATGTACTTTTTTACCTAAAGTCCGTATCTTATCAATATCGTGGACACTGGAGATCATCTGGAATAGTATGTTACTGTTAGAATTTTGGTGGCAACATTCTACCAGGCCTGGTCCAAATATCTTGTGAAAGCTGTCTCAGCAGATGTCACCTGCTTCAGTTCTGGGAAATCCATACTTTCAGTCACCAGATGATGTGCAGATCCATTCAGGATGTGGCACTTTCTTTAAGAGTGTCATGTGAATCCAAGTGTCCATTCCACGGAGTTTGGGGGGCACAGGAGTTGGTTAGCAGTACTTGATAAGGGTCTTTGTGGTGAGATTGAGAGAATTCTTCTCGTCATGTCTTTCCCAGTTTACAAGATCTCCAGGTTGCAAAGTGTGATGCTTAAGGTCATCTCCCAAAGGCACATGTGAAAAGACTGCTCTTCCAAAGCATTGTTACTGACTTGTGTTTTTGAAATGTGCTTGATTTACGATGGTGTGTTAGTTTTATTGGTTTCACACCTAGTTTCAGGTGTAGCAAAGTGATTCAGTTTTATATCTGTATCTATATACTTTTCCTGATTCTTTTCCCTTATATGTTATTGCAAAATACTGAGTACAGTTCCCTGTGTTATAGATTAAGTCCTTGTTTATTTTATATGTCTTAGTGTGTATATGTAAATCCCAAACTCTGAATTTATCCCTCCTCCCTTTCCCCTTTGATAACCATAGTTTGTTTTCTATGTATATGAGTTGTTTTCTGTTTTGTAAACAAGTTAATTTGTGTCTTCTTTTTTTTTTTAGATTCCACATGTAAGCGATATCATATGATATTTGTCTGGCTTACTTAGTCTGATAATCTCTAGGTCCATCCATGTTGCTGCAAATGGCATTACTTCATTCATTTTATGATGATAATATTCCATTATATGCTTGTACTCAATTTTCTTTATCCATTCATCTGTCAACTAACATTAAAGCATTGTTATTTTTAATAGACACATTTTAAAAAAAATAGGCCTATTTTTAATAGACCTTTTCAATACCAGAGTATCTCTCTTTTTCAATTGTGGGTCTAAAGAAACAAGAGCCAAGTTCATTGGGCATTCTGCACCTGTCTCAAAGGGTGACAGTTTATGAGTTCCCAGAGGGGTGGGTCTGAGATTTAGGTGGACCAATGGCATTGCTTTTGGCCAAAGTGTTTGGAGGGCCTTGACAGATTTTGCTAGCTTGAATCTTAGTCATGCAATTACCATGGTCAGCTAAACCAGAGGAAGGAGGATGGTAAACACAGTGAAAGTGTTGTCAAACCAGCCACACAGCACAGACTTGTTAAGGTACTTGGCCAGTAAAAACCGGTTCCTTGATCACTATGAAATCTGAGGGGAGCTCCTCAGGTACGGATAATCTTTTCCAAGAGGATTTTACCCACAGAAGAGGCACTAGCCTTTCTACATGGTAAACTTCAGTCCAGTGTAAAAACATACAGATCACGACTAAAACATATTTAAATCCATTAAGTGGAGGAAATTGTATGAAATCCATTTGCCAGTCCTCAAAAGGTCTATTAGGCAGTTTCAAACGTCTGAGAGTGGTACAAATAGGCTTCCCTGGGTTGTATTTTGAACAAACAAGGCAAGTGAGGTAGATGCTTTGTGTGGCCTTGTTAATGTTTCCCCACTACTGCTCACTCATGAAGGCTGCCATCTTGTCAACAGGCCGATGCTTTAATCCACATGTGCTGGTGGCAGCTCATGCATGCTGGCAGCTTTATACTCTCTGATAGGCCTGGGCTGTTGTTTGGCCAGTTCAGAGCTTTCTCATTTTATCAAACCAATTGCTAATTTCTAATGTTGTTTTTCCTTTTCTGAGGCCAATTTTTGGGCCTCTCTTGGCAGTTTTTCTAAATTATCGTTTGAGGATATATCCCTTTGGACCACGACACAGGTTTGGCTGTCGTTTGTCCTTTTTTAAAAATAATTTTCTATTCATTTATTTTTGGCTGTGCTGGGTCTCCATTGCTGCATGGGCTTTTCTCTAGTTGCGACAAGTGGGCTTCTCATTGCAGTGGCTTCTCTTGTTGTGGATCACGGGCTCAGTAGTTGTTGCACGTGGGCTTAGTTGTTCTGTCGCATGTGGAATCTTTCTGGACCAGGGATCAAACCCGTGTCTCCTGCATTGGAGGCAGATTCTTTACCACTGAGCCACCAAGGAAGCCCCATTTATCCCTTTAAGGGTAGCATTCCTTGCAGACATATCAGCAAGGTGCTTTCCTTTAGCTTCCAGAGTCAAGTTTTGAATGCCCTGGAATCTTAATAATAGCTGAACAGCAGATAAAAGTATTGTAGACAGTAGTTCCTGAGCATTAAGGACATTTAAAATTTTATTTCTACTAGAAGTAAGGAAACCACATTGCTCCCACAGCATTCCAAAATCATGATATACTCCAAAAGCATACCTACTATTAGTATAAATATTGGCCGTTGCTTCAGTAGTGTCTGCCTGTGGCTCCATGGCCTGTAGCCGATCAGGCTCCTCCGTTCACGGGGATGCTTCAGGCAAGAATACTGGAGTGGATTGCCACTTCCTCCTCCAGGGGATCTTCCCAACCCAGGGATCGAACCCCATCTCCTGCATTACTGCTGAGCCACCTGGAAATCCCCAAATCAATTATATTTCAATTAAAAAATAATAAAATTTTCTCTCTGCAAAATAAGATTTTAAGATTAACTGAGGCAAACAAATGGCTAGAGAAATAGAAAATGGCTCCTGAAGCCTCATGCTCTTCTTGAGAGGTAAGAGCATGTGTGTGTGTATATACCACATCTTTATCCATTTATCTGTCAATGGACATTTAGGTTGCTTCCATGTCCTGGCTATTGTAAGTAGTGCTGCTATGAACATTGGGGTACATGTATTTTTTTTTAATCCTGAAAACAAAATAGCTTTTATTTATTTAAAGTATTTTTATATTGGAGTATAGCTGATTAACAATGTTGTGGTAGTTTCAGATGGACAGAAAAGGGACTCAGCCATACATATACACATATCCATTCCCTCCAAAACTCCCTACCCATCCAGACTGCCATGTAACACTGAGCAGAGTTCCCTGTGCTCTACACTAGGTCCTTGTTGATTAACCACTTTAAATATAGCAGTGTATACATGTCCATCCCAAACTCCCTAACTATTCCTTCTCCCCATCCTTCCCCCCGGTAACCATAAATTCATTCTCTAAGTCTGTGAGTCTGTTTCTATTTTGTAAATAAGATCATTTATATTATTTATTTTTAGATGTTGCATTTAAGGGATGTCATATGATATTTCTCTTTTTCTGACTTATTTCAGTCGCTATAACAATTGCTAGGTCCATCCATATTGCCGCAAATGACATTCTTTCATTCTTTTTAATGGCCAAGTAATATTCTGTGTGAGCTTCCCAGGTGACTGAGTGGTGAAGATTCCACCTGCCAGTGCAGGAAACAAAAGAGATGATCCTACTTGATCCCCTGGAGTAGGAAATGGCAACGTGCTCTAGTATTCTTGCTTGGAAAATTCCATGGACAGAGGAGACTGGTGGGCTGCAATCCATGGGGTCACAAATAGTCAGACACAACTGAGTGACTGAGCATACACACAATATGCCATTGTATATATGTATTATATCCATTTGTTTGTCAGTGGGCATTTAGGTTGCTTCCATGTCTTGGCTATCGCAAGTAATGTTGCAATGGACATTGGGATATGTGTATCTTTTTGAATTAGAGTTTTCGTCTTTTCTGGATACATGCTGAGAGGAAATTTCAGATTTCTGGTAACATTGGAAAGCCTCAAAATTGAAATAAGCATTGCACTGAGTTCTGGAAATGTGAACTATTTAGTCTAATTTGGTTTTAAGGAAATTAAGTTTGGGGATTTCAAAAGTTCCCAGGGCATGAGAGCTCCCTCTTGTGGTGTCTCAACTCTATTCACTTGAGGTTTGATTTTATTATTACTATTGTTTTTCAGTTGTTAAGTCATGTCCAACTCTTTGTAACCTCATGGACTGTAGCGTGCTACGCTTCCCTGTCCTTCACCATCTCCCAGAGTTTGCTCACACTCATATCCATTGAGTTGGAGATGCTATCCAACCATCCCATCCTCTGTCATCCCCTTCTCCTGCCCTCAACTTTTCCCAGTATCAGGGTCTTTTCTCTTAAGTCAGCTCTTTGCATCAGGTGGCCAAAGTATTGGAGCTTCAGCTTCAGCATCAGTCCTTCCAATGAATATTCAGGGTTGATTTCCTTTAGGATTGACTGTTTTGACTATTATTGTTATTATTTTACAAGGCATAGGTAATGAAAAGTGAAAGAAAGTGAAAGTTGCTCAGTTGTGTCCGACTCTTTGCAACCTCATGGACTATACAGTCCATGGAATTCTCCAGACCAGAATATTGGAGTGGGTAGCCTTTCTCTTCTCCAGGAGATCTTCCCAACCCAGGGATCTAACAAAGATCTCCCACATTGCAGGTGGATTCTTTATCAGCTGAGCCACAAGAGAAGCCCAAGAATACTAGAGTGGGTAGCCTATCCCTTCTCCAGGGGATCTTCCTGACCCAGGAATCGAGCTGGGGTCTCCAGCATTGCAGGCAGATTCTTCACCAACTGAGCTATGAGGGAAGGTAATGAAGCCTTTACCAACTGAGCTATCAGGGAAGATAATGAAGCCTCTATTAAAAGCCCAAAAGAAGGGGGTTCAGAGAGCTTCTAGGTAAGGAGAAACAGAACACTTCCATGTTGCCATCATTCCAGGCCCTAAACGCTATAAGGATAGAAGCTCCTTTATTCAGGAATTCACCCTATGTGTCTCTTTGTCTCTTCCTTTGGTCATTGATTTGTATCCTTTAATATACTTCATAATAAGTCCATAATCTAGTGAGTAGACAGGATTCCTGAGTTCTGTGAGTCATTCTACCAAATTAATTGAACCCAAGGAGAGGGTTGTGGGAACCTCTGACTTACAGCCAGTTGGTAGAAGTACAGGTAACATCCTAGACTTGAGATTAGCATTCTGAATTGAAGAGGTCATTGGAAACTTCACTTGGAGCTGGTCGTTCAGAAACAAAGGTAAAAACCTGAGCTTGTGGTGGGTGTTTAAAGTGGAAGATGGTCTCGTAGAACTGAGCCCTTTACTTCTGGAGTCTGATACTCTCTCCACGTAGACAGTGTCAGAGTGGAGCTGGTATCTGAGAATTTCTTGTTGATAGGGAAGCCTACACACACACACACACACACACACACACACACACACACTGGAATTGGGTTTAGGAACCCCAAAGAGAACTGTAAAATATTTAGCAGCATCCCTAGTCTCCTCCCACTAGATTCCAGAAGCTCCCTCCCAGTTGTGACAAAGATGTCTGCAGACAGTGTCAAATGTCCCTAGGGACAAAACTGCCCCTGGTTGAGGACCATTGCTTTCAACAGAAAGCCTCGCTGAAGCTGTATTCATGGCTCTGTAAGAGGTCAGGTTGTTTAGTCGCTCAATCGTGTCTGACTCTTTGTCATGGATCACAGTATGCCAGGCTTCCCTGTCCTTCCCTGTCTCCCAGAGTTTGCTCAAACTCATGTCTGTTGAGTTGGTGATACTGTCCAACCATCTCATCCTCTATCATCCCCTTCTACTCCTGCCCTCAATTTTGCCCCAAATCAGGGTCTTTTCCAATGAATTGGCTCTTTGCATCAGGTGGCCAAAGAATTGGAGCTTTAGCTTCAGCATCAGTCCTTCCAATGAATATTCAGGACTGATTTCCTTTACGATTGACTGATTTCATCTCCTTGCTGTTTAAGGGACTCTCAGGAGTCTTCTCCAGCACCATACTTTGGAAGCATCAGTTGTTCACTCTCAGCTTTCTTTAGGGTCCAACTCTCATATCCATACATGACTACTGGAAAAACCATAGCTTTGATGAGACAGACCTTTGTTGGCAAAGTAATATCTCTGCTTTTTAATATGTTGTCTAAGTTAGTCATAGCTTTTCTTCCAAGGAGGAAGTCTTTTAATTTCACAGCTGCAGTCACCAGAACTGACTCTTTTGAACAATGGTGTTAGAGAAGACTCTTGAGAGTCCCATGGACTGCAAGGAGATCAAACCAGTCAATCTTAAAGGAAATCAGTCCTGAATATTCACTTGGAAGGACTGATGATGAAGATGAAGCTTCAGTATTTGGCCTCCCGATGCGAAGAGCTGACTCATTGGAAAAGATCCTGATGCTGGAAAAGATTGAAGGCAGGAGGAAAAGGGAATGACAGAGGATGAGATGGTTGGATGGCATCACTGACTCAATAGACATGAGTTTGAGCAAGCTCTGGGAGTTGGTAATGGACAGGGAAGCCTGGTATGCTGCAGTCCATGAGGTCACAAAGAGTTGGACATGACTGAGCGACTGAACTTAGCACCATAGGGAGCTTGAGGAGAGGGACTAGTAAGTAAGAGGTCAAGCAATGTCTGTTAAATATCATGAGAATGATCTTAAAAATCAAGCTTGAGTAGACCAAAAAAAAAAAAAAAGGCAAATATAAAGACACTACTTTGGAGTGGCTGTCAGGGAAACATAGGACTCTAGTCCATGACAAAAGCTGGGCCAGACCCTTTCTTATGAAAGACCCACTGATCATGGGTTGAATTGTAGCTCTTCTCACATGCTTTCCTCAGAGGTCTCTGTTTCCCTCCTGAACAGGGCTCATAGGTCGAGTCCATATCCAGGCGCGGGAGCCACTTATGTCATTTCTGTTGCATTTCCAGACACTTTCATCACTAGATGAAATTACTACAGTGTTCTTGGCCAGAGTGTGGAAAGTCACAGTTTTTGCAGTTCTTATTTCCAGAACCTTGTCATCTTCACAACTTTAATAAGATCCAACATTTGCTTTTTTTTTTTTTTTGCACATTCTCTTGTATACACTTAAAAAGGAGGCAGAACAGTGTACTTAATGAGTCAAATCTCCAACTTTGCAAGCAAAGAGAAACCATTTCTTTACTAGACATGTTCAAGACAAGTGAATCCCTTCTCCATCCACCCCCTCTCTTGGAGGCAGTGCCAAGGTTATCAATGGCTTAGCCAGATAACCTTTAAATGAAGAGCACACTGAGAAAAGCCTCTCCCGTGAAAGAAAATTTCATCACCATCCAGTGTGACCCATAGCTCCCTTTTTCCTGAAGTCTGCAAAGCTGAATTTCCAAAGAGCCACCAGATTTGGAGGTGCAGGAGGGGCGAGACAGGAGGTGTTTCTCCCTTGGCATGGACTGGGGTTGGCATCCTGCCAGGGCCTTCCTCATGCCCAGATGCTGGAGAATCAAAGCCGGATACCACGTCAGATTTGCATCACTCAGGTCAATTCTGGATGGGTGCTTTCTACTTCCTATTTAAGCTCCTTTAGTCTCATTTCTGGGCATCCAGTTGTACTTGCTTCTTCTAGGCGATGTTTGAGGTAAACACCTGGTGTTTTATTTGAATAGCTAGAACCCAGTCCTCTTCATCAGTCCCACATTTGGCCTCTCCAGCTGGAAAACATGTTTGCTCACATTGCATTTTTCCCATACAGGAAATCCTCCGGGAATTCAGGGCTCATGTGGTACCTTTGAAGTACCACAAGCAATTTTCTCTTTCCTATGTTTCCTCTGTGTTTTGTTACATTATTTTAATTGATGTATTTTTTCTGATGTATTATATTAGGAGAGCTTGAAAGACAATGTGCTTAGCATCCAATGTCTCTTATGATGAAATTTCTCTGCAGAAACCCAACACCTCAATTTTCACTCTGTCATTATCCCTGGTGCTGGGTGACAACGACACCAAACAATGCCATGTGTGTCGTGCAGGAAAATCACTCAGACACCCCATCTCTCACGTCCCTGCCCCAGAGGTGGAAATCCATAACTTGGATTTGTTTCAAGTTTAGCAACTCTAATATTTGCAGCACATATATCCTCCCTTTACATGTCTTACATGCCCAGTGAAGCCTTTGATGATATAAATTTCTATGTACATTCATATACAAACGTTTGCAGATAAAAACCAACTTCTTATTATTTAATGACGGAAGGGCACCCCAGCTCTGATAAGGTTGACCCAATTAGCACCTAATTTAAGTCCAAGGAAGGTAAAGAGAAATACCAATCCTGCTAACCTGCATTTTTATATTGGCTTAAATTTCATTTCATGGAAAGTTTTTGGAACTTAGACACTGATGTTTTTCTTTCTTCTTCCTGTGTCCATCACTAAAACTGAAAGTGTTAGTTGCTCAGTCATGTCCGATTTTTTGTGACCCCATGGACTATAGTCCACAAGGCTCCTCTGCCCATGGGATTTCCCAGGCAAGAATACTGAAGTGGGTTGCCATGCCCTTCTCCAGGGGATCTTTTCGACCTCAGGATTGATCCCAGGTTTCCCACATTGCAGGCAGATTCTTTACCATCTGAACCACCAGGGAAGCCATCACGGTTGGAAATAAGACCTGTCCAGGAACAACTGTAAGCTTCTCTCTGCTTTGCGACTTGCTCCAGAGAAGGAAAGTCAGAAAGGCCCCCTTTCTTTCCCAGGAATGTTTAAATCCAACCAATTCACAAGTCTTTGGAAGTCATTTTAAGAATAAAAGCACACATTTATTTAAAACTATCACAATTTAACCTGAAAGAAAACAGCAAAGAGATACAGCATCAAATTCTACTTTACAAATAATAGGTAGAAATGTGGATGCAAGTAATTCTTTTTTGGCTATTTTGAGAATTTCTTTTGGAATGTCCAAAAGTTGTTTTTTTTTTTTTTCTTTTTTGCACAAGGAATACATTACCCCCTTCTTCTTTTCCCATTTCCTTTTCCCCCTTTAATATTTAAATTGGGCTTAAATGAAGCCAGAAGCATGCATTTCTCGATAAAAGCTCCAAATAATGAATTTATGATGATCTTCTCTCTGCTTAAGTGGTCAGGGAGTCTCTGACCTTTTCAAGGGTGAAATTGGTTTTTTGTTTGATTTTTTTTTTTTTTTTTTTTTTGCTGTGTTAAGTGAAGCGCAAGCCAGAGGCCCAATCAGCCAATTTATGTTTGATTTTATCTCAAGCATGTCAGGGTTGATTCATCTAACCCAGATGAGGGTGAGAGAGAGGCAGAGAATTGCTGAAATTGGAACAAATAAGAGTTGTTTTCAGGCTGAACAATACACAAAATCCATAAAGAATTCTCAGATATGTTTTCAGTAAAATGAATGAGTTTCAGAATTTGGTGCAATGGGTTGCCATGAAATATCATTTGCACTGCACAGCACAAAAGGTTCTGGAACTGATGAGACGGATGCATGTGGGTGGGTGCATGTGTGCCTGCGTACTCAGTCGTGTCTAGACTGTAGCCTGCCAGGCTCCTCTGTCATGGGATTCTCTAGGCAAGAATACTGGAATGGGTTGCCATGCCCTCCTCCAGGGGATCTTCCCAACCTAGGGATCAAACCTGATTCTCTTGCATTGGTAGGCAGATTCTTTACTACCAAGCCACCTGGGAAGCCCAGTTTTATGTATATCATGCCCCAAATGGCCACTTTCAAGTGTGTGTTTTAAGAAGAGGAGTATCTGGCTCCATCTTATAGGGTGGAAATCTATACGTTTAAGGGGAGTACTAGTTGTATGTTGTTGTGCAGTCGATCAGTCGTGTCCAACTCTGTGTGACACCATGGACTGCAGCACGCCAGGCTTCCCTGTCCTTCACCATCTCCCTGAGTTTTCTCAAACCCATGTCCATTGAGTCGGTGATGCCATCCAACCATCTCATCCTCTGTCATCCCCTATTTCTCCTTCTGCCTTCAATCTTGCCCAGCATCAGAGTGTTTTCCAGAGTCGGCTCTTCACATCAGGTGGCCAAAGTATTGGAGCTTCAGCTTCAGCTCAGTCCTTCGGGTTATGACAAAAGGTAAAAGTTTTTTCATTTTCTGTAGAAATCCTCTGCTGCATTATTTGCTGTAAAACCCATGTCCACCGAGGCTCTGGTCCATCATTTTGTGCCATTTTTAGGGTAGGTTGGATCAAGTGTTCCACTGGGGACCCTTCTCTGCAGCCCAGAATTTATCAGCTCTTGGTCCCACCGGTCCACACAGCTTCTCCCCACACCACAGCCCCAGCCTACCCTTCTATTTAGTTGTCAAGAAGCAGAATGATTCCAGGGACATCCGTCAACATCACTGGTCAAAGCCAGGTTGTAGACTGAGTGTGTCTGGGAGCTCTCACAAGAGTAAAATAGGGAAGTAAGAGCATCAGGGTCATGGCGGGGTGGGCGGGGGGGAGACAGAGGAAGGAAACTGACGAGAGAATGTGACTCATGGCAACCCAGGCTGTGTTTTTGCTGGCAGCACCATTGTTCCTTTTCCCTCTGCTACAGCATCAACCCACCGCCCTGCCCAGTGGGCTGGTGCAGAGGAGCAGGATCTAAGTTCATGTGTTCCCAAGCAGGCTGATGATTTTTAATCAATACATTCATCATTATCCAAATCTATTATGCAGATAAAATACTTTTATTTAGCTAAAGAGATCCAAGCCTATTTTTTATTTCACCCAGGCTGGTTCAGTTTTTCAGTGACTTCAGTGAATCCTTCATTTATGAAAATATGGCTATTAAATAACTGAGAGAGATCAGCTTTGAAACTTCCAGCCTGGCTCCCCAACCAACATTTTGGCAAAAATGAGGCTGAATTCTCCTGTTTCCTTCTTCCAGGGAATTTGGAGCCTAGAGAGCCCCATTACTGCAGGGATGTGATGGAGAACATGCAGGGAATAATTGGTTCCATTCATTTTAAAATTCCTTATGAAACCATGAGGAATTAATTCATATTCAAAGAGACCTGAACAAAGCCTCAGAGGAAGCCATTGTGTTTTCACGGATTTTTTGGAGGCATTTGGTGAGAAATGTAACTAGCAGTGTCTTCTTAACACTGCCCGTACAAATGTGTATATATGTGATGTTTGAGTACATTTACACCTGTGGTTCTCAGTCACGGTTGTGTATCATAATTTCACTTCCAAGAATGATTGAGTCCTAATAAGATTGATTCTACTGCCCTAACAATTGGTCCCCAAATCTCATGGCTTACTACAACCAAGACTTAGTTCTTGGTCATGATCTGTATTCCTTGTGGGTCACCCATGGCCCTGCTTCCTCTTGTGTTCCCTGTGGCACCAAGGTGACAGAATACGTGTAGATGGAGTACTGCCAGTTGTCATGGAGGAAAGAGAAAAGAGCCTGGCAAAGTGCCACCTGGCTCTTGCCACCGATGCTCAAATTTCACTGGTCGAGGGAGTCACATGGCCAGGATAACATGGGTTCTAAGAAGTATGATTCTCCCCAGGGAGCCACAGTGCATCTTTGTGAATAATAAGACCATCTCTCACAGGAACATTGAAGGGATGTAAATTCTTGATCAACCTCATATCTGTTAACACATTATTGGCTGGGGGATTTTTGCAGAAACTAATGCCTATGGCCGGCAATTTGTCATGTAATACTCCATGAAATGCTCCAGACAATAATGTTCAGGTAACAAAAGATGTATTAATAGGTCTCTGGTCAATAAGTTGATATCTAAGAGTTTCAGGGTGGGACCTGAGGAACTGTATTTTTAAAAGTTCCCTGACAAGTATGATGAGTAAGCAAGGCTGGAAAATACAGACTTACATGAGAAAAGGCTGTGTGGGCCATTGTGGGAATGATCATTGGTTCTTGGATTTGTTATCTGAAAAAACAAATTTAGTGCATGTTTACCCTTACATTACATCTACTTTTGCTTTATTGGCTATGCCAAAACCTTTGGCTGTGTGGATCACAACAAACTGGAAAATTCTTAAAGAGATGGGAATACTGGATCACCTGACCTGTCTCCTGAGAAATCTGTATGTAAGTCAAGAAGCAACAGTTAGAACTGGACATGGAAAAACAGAATGGTTCCAAATAGGAAAAGTAGTATGTCAAGGCTGTATATTGTCACCCTACTTATTTAACTTATATGCAGAGTACATGATGCAAAATGTTGGGCTGCACAAGCTGGAATCAAGATTGCTGGTAGAAATATCAATAACCTCAAATATGCAGATGACACCATCCTTATGGCAGAAAGTAAAGAACAACTAAAGAGCCTCTTGATGAAAGTGAAAGAGGAGAGTAAAAATGTTGGCTTAAAGCTCAACATTCAGAAAACGAAGATCATGGCATCCGGTCCCATCACTTCATGGCAAATAGATGGGGAAACAATGGAAACAGTGAGAGACTTTATTTTCTGGGACTCCAAAATCACTGCAGATGGTAACTGCAGCCACGAAATTAAAAGACACTTGCTCCTTGGAAGAAAAGCTATAACCAATCTAGACAACATATTAAAAAGCAGAGACATTACTTTGCCAACAAAGGTCCATCTAGTCAAAACTATGGTTTTTCCATTAGTCATGTCTGGATGTGAGAGTTAGACTATAAAGAAAGATGAGCACAGAAGAATTGATGCTTTTGAGCTGTGGTATTGGAGAAGACTTTTGAGGGTCCCTTGGACTGCAAGGAGATCCAACCAGTCAATCCTAAAGGAAATCAGTCCTAAATATTCATTGGAAGGACTGATACTGAAGCTGAAGCTCCAGTACTTTGGCCACTTGATGCAAAGAACCAACTTACTGGAAAAGACCTTGATGCTAAGAAAGATTGAAGAGGGGAGGAGAAGGGGATGACAGAGGATGAGATGGCTGGATGGCATCACCGACTCAATGGACATGAGTTTGAGTAAGCTCTGGGAGTTGGTGATGGATAGGGAACTCTGGAATGCTGCAGTCCATGGGGTCACAAAGAGTCAGACATGACTGAGTGACTGATGAACTGAACTTATCCTTTACATCATCAAATAGTTAAATAATTAAGAGAACTGAAATTTTAGAAGATTGCCTTTTTTTAAAAAAAAGTTTTGAATATCCTTTCTTGATAGGACAGACAATATAGAAGTTGATTTTGGCTTCATGGAACATTTGTGATTTATTTGATAATAAGGGTACCCTCTGGTTATAAAGTAGGAGACATTCACAGGTCATGGAAGAGATAACATATAAGTGTAAAGAAAAAGCTGTAATCCAATGAGGTTCTGTCTGAGAGCTTTGGCCTCAAACACACTCAGAGGTGTTTTTTCGGGTTTGATGCTAATGTTATAGTGGTGTTTGTGCCATCTGTGGAGGTGAAATGAATCATGTGCTTGTAGAGATCACAGTGATGTGTGTGAGCATGCACGTGTACTCCCTTGTGTCTGACTCTGTGCGACCCCATGAACTGTAGCCCACCAGGCTCCTCCATCCATGGTATTCTCCAATGCAGAGAACCCTGGGTTCAGATTTCAACTGCACCTTTAGGTCAACCCTAAAGACTGACCTGTGTTGTCTCCTATGACAGTGTTTTCTTTTACTCTATGTATGAGACATTTCTAGACACTGTATAAGGCTCACTGTATAAGGCAGGCTCCCCAGTATCCATTCTTCCTCATTCCATCGAGTAGGAACTATCAGCATGCACTGATGAGTACATTCCAAGCATCAATGTGGAATTCCGATTAGATGGAGCCCAGTTTCAATCCCCTGGCCTCAGTCACCAATATAGGCAAATCCTGCCAAAGCCAATCAGACTAGGGCAATTCCTAACCACGGAGATGGATTCAAACATTCTCCCATTAAAATGAAGCTGAAAAGTTTTGCTGAGAATCCAGGGAGAGAGTTGGTCTGCTGTCTATGAGCTGTCAGTGTGTCTGGGGGTATGTTTGCCCATCTGCTCTACCTCGCCTATTAGAGATGATCAGAAGCTTCTTTCATAGCTTCATCAGCCTCAGAAACACTGGCCTCCTGCTTGTGGTTCAAAGCAGGCAGGAAGGTTCTCTGTTGCTTTCTCCTGCTAATAGTATGGGTTGAGTTTGCTAGTGTACACTGAGGGTGGCTCACATGCACACTTCTCATTCTGCTATGAGGCAACAAGTGTAAGAAGCAATCATAGTCCTTCATTCACCTATACTGGCTTAGTTTTTGAACCCATAGCATTTTAGGCAGGGAGGAGGGGAAGGAGGAGGATTGGAAGGGCCCTTAGATGGTATTACACTAGGCTGTTAATCTGAGGAAGCCCCAGACCAATGCCTTAGACTGTGGAAGTGTCTTTCTCCGGGAGTTGATGATGGACAGGGAGGCCTGGCATGCTGCGTTTCATGGGGTTGCAGAGAGTAGGACACAACTGAGAGACTGAACTGAACTGAACTGAATTCTAGAGCTTGTGGTCACCTGTGTGTTCTAATTCTACAGTTACTCCTGATAGGAGATGCAGTGTACTGAGAGCACTCTGGCCCAGGGCACCATCATCCCTTATCAGAACTACTCTGGTGGCCCTAACTGCTGTCTCCATGTCTACCGAAATGCTCCTGATCCATTTTTGGACAGGAGTCCATGCATGCACATGCTCAATTGTGTCTGATTCTTTGTGACCCCATGGACTGTAGCCCACCAGGCTCCTCTGTCCATGGAATTCTCCAGGCAAGAATACTGGCATGGGTAGCCATGCCCTCCTCCAGGGGATCTTCGTGACCCAGGGATTTAACCTGGGTTTGAGCCACCATGGAAGCAGTGAGGAAGCCTGGTAGGTCAACATTAATCCTTTTGAGTGTCTTTACCTAGTACCGGCATCCTGACACTATGGTGGTCTATACTGGCCCAGTTCACTGATTGATCAGCTCTCTTGTATCTGGGACTACATAGGTCCTAGGGCTTCCCTTGGGCTTCAGATGCTAAAGAACCTACCTGCATTGCGGGAGACCCAGGTTCAATTCCTGGGTTGGGAAAATCCCCTGGAGAAGGGAATGGAACTGACTTTGGCCTGGAGAACCCCATGGACGGAGGAGCCTGGTGGCTACAGTCCATGAGGCCACAAGGAGTCAGGCACGACTGAGTGACTGACACACAGGTCCTGTGAGTTCACACACCCAGCTGGGCATTGATCTCCACCTCTGTGTGTACTATTTTCTAGTTTGTCCTGTCATTGCATTTCATGGTGAGGTCAGTCATTCTCAAATAATCTCTCGATGCACCTCAAAGTCCTTAGTTAGTCATAAGGTTATAAATAGCCTTATATTTATAAGATAGCATATATTGATATCTGAGCTTGATTAGCCTTACTGATTTTTAGAGTCAAGATAATTGGCACTCAGATAGCTCATGGAGAGTAAACATAGTGTGGCTTTATCCCAGCGTTTGTCACTTTAGGAACATTCAAGTTCCTTGTAGGGTAGACCAGAAGTTCCCAACTTAGGAGATTTTATTCTCCCAGGGGATATATTTGGAGTCTGGAGACAGTTTTTATTGTCATAACTTTTGGGCTGGTATTGGTGACATCTAGTAGAGGCCAAGGATGCTGCTAATAAACATTCAGGGTACAGGTCAATCTCCCCCAACAAATAATTGTCCAGCTCAGAAAGTCAGCAACGTCAAGGCCAGTAAACCCCAGGATAGATCACACGATTTTGATGCTGGTAAGGTCGAGCATAATGTAGAAGCAGTTACTTTCTTTTCCTGATGTTATGTGGTGAATAAATGGACTCTCTGATAACAGTCAACTTACTTGATACAAAATACAAGTCTATGTGCTGGTAGGAAGAGAGAAGAGAAATATAGAAAGGAGCAGAGTGGAGAGGCAGTTTATAATTTGTAGAAGACAAAAAAAAGATTCATTGCATTAGGGAACTGACAAATCTCCCTCCTCCACAGAAACGAAAGCAGTCAGTTGCTCCAAGAAGTGGCTTCTGGAGGGATGGGGAGATAATCCAGCCCAAGCCTCAGGTTCATGATCTTTAACTTTTCTGGAGCTGAAAATGGCCACGAGCAAGTGTGACCTCAAAATCAATGATGAGAATCTCCAGGTCACATGCACCCCAGCTGAAAAATCAGGTCATATGTAGGGTGACATGTCTGATTTTTTGGGGGGAAGCCCCTTTAAGATTTACATACGCAACGATCATAATCTCTATTGGAGGGCTTCCTGAAACACAGAGACTCGTTGCTTCTGTCTGGATTTTTCTACAGGTACTTCAGTGGGTGGAAAGAACAGTAAAATGTGGCTCAGCATGGGCAAGCAGAAATAGCTTGAAGGATTGGTGGCAGAGAAGGGCAAAGGTGTGGGAATAAACAATCAGGGGTGTGGTAGCCAAACTGCAGTGGGCAGCAGTGAAGGATTGTTAGAAGTCTCTTGGCCGAGGCCCCCATGGTGAATGAGGTGCAGGAGACCAGGGCGCTGGGGAGCAGTGGCAAAAGCTGGCAGCAGGAAAACAGACTTCCTTCATGAAGCTGAAGGGCTTCTCCTACCCAGGCAATGGCAGGCAGACCATCTTGTCAGATACTGTGAAATGTACCCACTCAAACAGGTGAAGACAGTGGGCTTTTTTAGTGTCAGAAACGCTCAGCCTTTGGACTTTTTTTTTTCCATTTGTATTTCTTCCTTTTTGATACAACAGTTTTTGAGTTACATGTTGGAAGTCCTCATTTTCAATTTAACAGTTCCCTTCATTGGAAAGGTCTCTGGACTTTCCTTCTTTGTTCCTTGTGGTGGTCTCTGGCCCAGAATATGTGCCTATGAAGTCCCAAATGAAAGAAAGCACCTCGTTATCCATGAACATCTTGTTGGGGATTATTTCAGCATCCTGGACCCTGTCTCACAGCCAGTGTGACCCAGGAATCCTGGCAGGGCTTCATTCAGTGAAGTCAGGACAGAAGGCAAACCAGCTTGGAGGCTGGGCAGGTCCTTAAGAGGAAGAGACACATCAGGGGAGCCTGTGTCTAGAGAGCTTGCTATTTGTGACTCAGCCTTCTTGTTTTGTACATTAGCCTACAGAGAAGCAAAGCATGTTGAAGTTTCTGTGTTGCAGTGAATTTTTTTTTAATTTTAAAATTGAAATTCAGTTGATTTACAGTATCTTATTTCAGGTGTACAACTCAGCAATTCAATTACAGGTTATTACAAAATACTGAGTAGAGTTCCCTGCTCTGTACAGTAGGTCCTTGTTGGTTATCCATTTTACATATAGTTGTGTATATATGTTAATCCCAACCTCCTAATTTATCCCACCCCTACCCCCTCTTCCCCTTTGGTAACCATAAGTTTGTTTTCTATGTCTGTGAATCTCTTTCTATTTTGTAAAGAAGTTCATGTGTATCTTTTTTTTTCCTGTAGATTCCATTTATAAGTGATATCATGTGATATTTGTCTTTACCTGGCCTGCTTCACTTAGTAAGGTAATCTCTAGGTGCATTCATGTTGTTGCAAATGACATTATTTCATTCTTTTTATGGTTGAATAATATCCCATTGTATATATGTACCACATCTTCTTTATCCATTCATCTGTTGATGGGCATGTAGGTTGCTTCCATGTCTCAGCTATTGTGAACAGGGCTGCTGAGTACAGATCTAAACCAAACTTAAAATAAGGCTAGGATGTGTGATCAGACCTGGAGGTCTCCTTTCTGTCAGAGCATCTGCAGTAACTCTCGTCATGTAATAAATTATTTTGTGTCTTCAAACATCCCCTCATGCAAATTGGAGCAACCTTTTGGGAGGACCATTTCACAGGTATCAGCAGCTTTAAAAGTGTAAAAGTGTTTTTATTGTTTCATTTGAAGGAGTAGTTGCTCGTCTAAGAATTCAGCCTGGGGGAAAATAGTGTATCACCAAAGAATGACACTGAAGCACTGAACGCTGGGAAAAGACAAATCCAAAGGCCTTTTAAAAATTGGCTAAATTAGTTAAAGAAGTCATGTGCCTTCCTTAGAAGTAATGGCTGTGAGACATGTAAACAGCAAACACATTTTCAAGACCATTCAATGGTGCGAGGCACTCTTTGTGGAAGTTTTAGAAATGAGGTACCTTATAAAATGGTATCCTTAATAAATCCCAGTTTTTGTGTAAATATTGGAGGCCATAAAATGTGCATAGATAAGTGATTACTGGTGCTTCCCTTTAGGTGATAGGATAATGCTTCTTTTTTATTTTTTGTATTTTTGTATAGTCACTTCATGGTTTTGTTTTTTTTTTTTAACCCAATGTGAGTTACAGGAGTTAGAAAAAAATTCTTTCAGAAGTCAACTTTACCTCTTTGATATCGGTTATAAGAGTCACAAGCTATAGTAGTCTCCTGCCCATTCCAGAGTGATAAGGTAAGGAAATCTATGGGAACGTCATTTATAGTCCCAACAGCTCAATGACATAGGTACTATGATTATACCTATTTTATGTATGGGGATGCTAAATTTAGAGAAGTTAAGTAATTTTCCTATTACACATACCAAAAAAAGTGGCCAAGTTGGGAATCTGAGCCAGGTCTACAAAGCCGAGTACACAATACTCAACTCACACTCACTTGAGAAAATGAACATTTAAGTATGACGTTTCTAATAACTATCTATCAGTATGGCATCAATTCAGTTTAGTTGCTCAGTGATGTTCGACTCTTTGTGACCTCGTGGACTGCAGCAAGCCAGGCTTCTCTGTCCATCACCAACTCCCAGAGTCTACTCAAACTCATGTCCATTGAGTTGGTGATGCCATCCAACCATCTCATCCTCTGTTGTCCCCTTCTCCTCCTGCCTTCAATCTTTCCCAACGTCAGAATCTTTTCCAACGATTCAGTTCTTTGCATCAGGTGGCCAAAGTATGGCATGTGTCTTAATAAATGCAGTGAAAGAACATTAACCATAGGAACAAGCCCTTGAATTTGCAGACAGGTCTTCACAAGTCAGCTAATCCAGCACTGCAGGGAGAAGTGTAGTTCTGCCTGCAGCCCAAAGCTATTTCCATGAATATGAAAAACGGGACATGAACTTTTAGTTATCTCCTAATCTGAGTAGGGTGGTTTATGCCCCAGGATTGTCTTAATCTGCAAGGACTACTATATAATGAAATACTATAGACAAGGGAACTTCAACAACAGACATTTATTTCTGACAGCTCTGGAGGCTGGAAGTTTGATAGCAAGGTGCCAGCCAGATAGGTTTCATCCTAAGATCTCTTCTCTTTGCTTCTAGGTAGCTGTCTTATTACTGTTTGTTCATATGACTTATTCTTTGTGCATAAGAGGAGAGAGAGATCTCTTCATGTCCTCTTAAGGCCACCAATCCTATTGGATTAGGGCCCTACCCTTATGACCTGATTTAACTTTAATTACCTTCTCACAGGCCCTGTGTTCAAATAAAGTCACATTAAGAGTGAAGGCTTCAACATAGGAGTTTTGAGTGTGTCTGGGGCATACAATTCAGTTTGTAGTAGTGATGGATCAGAAGTCTTATGTTTTGGTCCTGTCAACCTTCCCAGACTGTCAAAATTTAGCTGTCATAACTTGGGCTGCTATAGTAAAAATAGTTTGGTGGTTTAAACAGCAGAAATATATCTTTCAAAGTTCTGGAGACTGAGAAGTCCAAGATGAGGTGCTGGCAGATTCAGCGCTTGGTGATAGCCCACTTCCTAGCTTATAGATGCCTGTCTTTCTGCTTTGACCTCCCACGGCCTGAGGAGTGAGAGAGTCTCCCTGGGAGCCTCTTTTCTAAAGGCATTCATTCCACTCATGAAGGCTCTACCGATCACAGGAGGAAGTAGGGTTTTGACATGAATTTTGGGCGGACAAAATTCATTCAGTGTATAGCAATAACCTTGGCCTTCATGTGACTGCATGATTTACCTCACTTCACAAGTTGTAGCTAAAAAAACCAAAAACCCAAGACTGTGCATTATCTCTGCAGGGCCCAATGCAGCAAATGCTCTTTTTAAAATTTGCTAAAGATAAAGGTTTAGAAAAACAAATCAGTTTTGACATTCCCACAAATGAGGATCACAGTGCAGTGTTTGAAGACAGTATAAAACTGCTGCCTAATGTTCATGAATAGAGTTGCTGTTGTTTGCGCAATTTTGGAGAACAGAACAACAAAGAGGAAAGTGTCACAAAAAGCTACCAAAAAAACCTAGATTCTAAAAAGACTTCTTCTTCAAACTCAGGCAAATAATATGTTTTTGGTATGCAAATCCCTACCCTTTTGCCCTGAAAGCTATTTAGAATAGAAATGAAAGGTGTGGTTTTTCAAGGAAAGTCCTTATAGCAGCCATGAACGCTTCATTTATGGAATTTTCTTTCTCCAAGAACTGAGGCAGTGGACATGAATGAGAGCAAACTCTAGGAGATTGTGGAGGCCGGGAAAGCCTGCTGTGCTGCAGTCCCTGGGGTCGCAAAGGGTCAGATATGACTTCAAACTGAACTACTCCAAGAAGCAAGCTGCAAAGCGTTTATTATAGCCTGTCTCTGAATAAGAGCAAACTCTTTCTTCATTTTTTTATGGTGGACTTATGGGCAAACTCTACAACTGATGACATTTCTTCCCAAGCCTATGAAGTATTATCAGCATCTAAGTCATTTGGATGAGAGCTAGTTGGAATACAATCACGTTACCCTGGAAACAGACTCTGAGCCCACAGTTTGAGCATCAGTAGTTTATTTGGGGAGTGGTCTCAGGACACTCTGATGGGGGAGGGAGAGAAGGGAAATAATACTGAGAATTGCAGAATATAGATTTTTATATCAACTAGATTATCCCTGGGCCTCCGTGTTAGCTCAGTGGCAAATAATCCACCTGCAAATGCAGGAGACTTGGGTTCATTCCCTGGACTGGGAAGATCCCCTGGAGAAGTGAATGGCAACCCACTGCAGTGTTCTTGCCTGGAGAATCCCTTGGACAGAGGAGGAGCCTGGTGGGCTGCAGTCCATGGCGTTGCAAAAAAGTCAAACACAACTGAGTGGCTAAACAACAACAGCACGATCCTCACTGCAGGCAACTATGGCTCGATCCTGCTGGGCACTCCAAAAACCTGGATAAAACACATGCATAGTCACGTTATCCTGCTTGAAGTATTGATACACCAGCTCCTTTGGTTGAGGCTTCTCCCAAGGATGTAAATTTCCCAGTTTGTTCTAATTATGATTGCTACCCCCCAACAACAATATTATGTCTGGCAGTGAGAGAATGTTCTCAGGCGAAAAATAAGGCAGGTCTTGGCAGTGGGGAGTTGGCTGGCATTCACTAAAGTGCCGAGTGAGGGAACATGCGTGAGGTGCCCACACATCTGCTACAGATTCCTTTGCCAAAGTAATATTTGGATCCAAAAAGTCTTTTCTCCTGTGGTTCCGTGAAACTAGGAAGCATACCGAGAAAACTTGAGGGCTGCTTCAAAAAGAATGAAATCGTATGATCACACTTGAGAGCAGTTTGTCTGGAAATGAGACACATATACTCTGTGTGTGCTCACTCGGTCGTGTCCGACTGTTTGCGACCCCATAGACTGTAGCTCGCCAGGCTCCCCTGTCCATGGGATTCTCCAGGCAAGAATACTGGAACATGTTGCTATTTCATTCTGCAGGGGATCTTTCTGACCCAGAGATGGAACTTGGTCTCTTGCGTCTCCTGCACTGGCAGGTGGATTCTTTACCAGGGCGCCACCAGGGAAGCCCCAAGGTGGCTATTTCCCATCATCTCCTATTTCCCACCATTTGTCTCCTAGTTCAGAGAAAGAGCCTCATGTGTGAAAAGATGGAAGGGGAGAAAATTTTTCTTGCAGTAATTCTGGTAAAGGGGAAAAATAGAAATAACACCTATGTCCTTCAATAGGAAAGTTGAATGCAAAGAAGAAGCTGTCGAATGATGGATCTAGAATATCATGTCTATACTGTTTTAAGCTTGAAAAACAGCTTTATAGATGGTTGATGAATACCTACCCATGCTGGAAAAGCATAAGGCATGCATGGGAATGATAAACACCCAGTTTATTGGCAGCTCCTTCTTAGAGAGAAAGAAGCAGATGGGATGATGGAAGAGGAACACAGGAGCCTTGAATCTCATCCAAAATTATTGAGCTTTTTAAGAAGAATTATCTGAAGTAAACATGGCAAACATGGAAGGTTTGACAAACTTTTCTAGTAGGTGCATGGATGTTCTTTAGAATGTCCTGCCTATGTTTGTGTATATCTGAAACATTTCCTACTAAGAAAGCAAAGTCACAACAAACAGAAAAAGATGGTTTTTGTAGCATTCATATCTTTGCCATATTTTTTCAGAAAAAAAATCGTACAATCAAGTGGTGGAATTGGATTTTTTTTTCCTGCAATGAAATTTCAGTTGGCATTTTTGACCTTCCTGTTTTCAATTTTGAACTTTATACTTTCAGTTTTGAACTTTCTAGTTCTAAGTGTGAATTTCAAAGCTGGGCCCACTGTGTGATGCTACTCACGTAAGATCTCTACTGACCTCCTTTTCCTTCCCAAGTTTTGGGACCAAGAAATGGAGCTCCTGCAGTGAGATGCCCAGAACACCAAACAGAAAACACAGGCCCTGAGCAAGAAAGAGAGAGGGGCTTGCTGTTTTTAAAGACAGATTCAGAAATTTTGTATATTTGAGTATGTAATAAATTCCTGTCAAAACACAACCATCTGTGACATTCCAAATTTCTGGATGTAAGGCAATAAAACAAAGAGCCTGTGGATTTTTTGCTGGTTACCTGCCGAGGTCAGGAGGTAGGTTGCAAGGACGATGAATCAGCCCTGGCTTGCCCAGTCTTTCTTGGACAACCTGGCTTCCAGATTTTCCAACCTCCCTCTCTGTCTGGACTGAAAACAGCCTTAGACAAAACCAAGAAAAAAAGTCAGGTTTGTCCAGGGCACTCCCTCTTCGGCACTTCCCTGTAAAGCCAAACACAAGAAGACAAAGCCTTATAAAAATAGATCATATATTCACATGGTTTAAAATACAAAAAGTACAAAAGGATTTGCAATGCTAAAGTCTCCCTCTTACATTCCTTCTCCAGGAACCAGGTCTTCAACCTGGCGGCAGCTGATACCGACAGAATGTTTTATGTACCCTTCCAGTACTAGTTTAGGGCTCTATAAGCAAACATGAATGTGTATTTTGTAAAAAAGCATAAAATGTACATGATTTTACCCCTTACATTTTGCCCTTCTTGAACATATATCTTGGATATTGCCTCACATAAGTGTATTAAAATGTTCTCATTTGTAAAAAATAATGCATAATACCCTATTATATGAATATACTATAATTTATTGAAATAGTTCCCTGTTAATAAGCATATGTTTTTTCAAACTTTTGCTTATTACAAGTCATGGTGCAGTGAGTATACATCCCATCCTCTAGTATATGTAGAATAAATTCCTAAAAATAGAATTTCTAGATCAAGAGGTATATGTATTTATAATTATGACAGAAATGGCTAGATTGCTCTCCCTAAAAGTACCAGTTTTCTACTCTCATCAGCAACGTACAGGAGTGCTCATTTCCCCAAATTCGCACCAACAGTTTGTTAAACTTATATTTGCTGACTTAATATGTGAGAAATGGTACCTCAATGTGCATTTAACTTGCATTTCATTTATTACCTCTATACTTGCAGAAAAGTCATTTTCAGCATGGGAAATTTGCCTTCTGTGGTGCTAGAAGCTCTAAAAAGCTCTGATGGTATAACACACCCAGATTCTGGAGAAATTGCAATGTATTCTTTTCTGACTACCCAATAAAGGGAAGGAAAATTGTGAAGGAAAAATGGTGATAATAATAAAAACAAGCATGATCAAACAAGGCAGGAAACTAACAAGTTTTAGAGATGCCTTTGGCATGAATGACACTATTATGGCAGATAGGGTTGAGTGGGGGGAAGAACTGGGTACTAAATCTTGGGCTTCTAGAAAATGGAGGTGCTGGCCCTGAAACTCCTGCACTGAGCCAGGACCCTAGGAGCGGGTTTTGGGTGAAGAATACTGTCCCAAAGATATTAAGAATGATGATGATGACTATGAGTCCTCCTTTGTTAATCTGCAACCACAGAACTGATGCCACTTACCTTCTGATGTTCAGGGTTATGTTAGTCCTGAATGTGGATACATTAAAGTAGTTCCAGATAAGTAGCTCTTGGAGTCCATCAGAAGCCAATACAAGTCTTTGCTAGAGGAAATAACAATAAATATGAGTTCACCATAAAAAGCTTACTAAATACACAAGGAGACAAGCCAATACAAGTGAGTCAACAAAAGCAACTAGAAGATGTTGACTATCAGGACCTAAGCAGTAGGATGATCAGATAAAGATCTATATATCAATGAAATATCAGGCAGAATAACAACAAGCAAGGAGCAGGAAGCAAGAACAAATGTCTAGGCAGATTTTCAAAAGAACCAAATTGAACTTTTACAAATGAAAAAAAAATGTAATTAGAAACTGGTTAAACTGGTTACAGGCATGCAGAGGTAATAAAACTATATGTAAAATGGGAAGCAACTGCAGGATAGGGTAGGAAAGTATTTCAGGTAGTGAGGAAGGAGCAGCAGTGTGATCAAATAGTCATATGTGGAGATTTCTGGAGTACTCATAATGGCTTAATTCTTGATCTGGGTGGAAGTTGCACAGATGTTTGACTTATGGTTATATAATTTGATGAATTTTGCTTTACACACTGCTATAGACTGAATGTTAGTGTTTCCTCAAAAGTTGAATATGGAAATCTAATGCACAATGGGAAGGTATTAAGATGTATGACCTTTGGGAAGGTAATTCAGTCATGAGGTCAGAGCCCTCGTGAATGGGATTAACGTCCTTATTTAAAAAAAAAAAAGGTGCCAGAGAACCCCCTTGCCCCTTCTGCCACGTGAGAAAACAGCTCTCCAATTTGGCTCCCTGCACACCCAGGACCTGCTGGAGACAGACTCTCCATCTGCAAGCTGTGTGGCCCCGGGTTCAGGGTCCCAGTGTTAATATGGTGATGGTAGTACCTATCTCAGAAGCTACTTTGTAATCTGCTTAGTTATGTGCCTCATACAACAGAGAAGCTCATTTCCAGTCTGACTCTCCATCCCACAACCCTGGCCTTGACTCAGGGCCCTTGGTGTCTGACTTCAACAATCTGGGCTCAGGGGGACCTGTCCCTAGGCTCTGCACAGTGGGTACCATCTGCTCCTCACGGCTGACCAGGGATGCAGCCAGCTCTTGCAGCCACCCCTTGTCACCACCAGCAACTCCTCCCTGCCCTCTGCCCTCTGGCAAATAGGGCCCCGTGTCACTTCTACCAGCCACACCCTGAGGCACCCCACATGTCCCCTTGAGAGTGGCATCTCAATTTGTCCACCAACTGTGAGGAAATAAATTTCTGTGGTGAATAAGCCGCCCGTCTATGGTATTTTTGTGGTAGCAACCCAAACGGACTGACACACACACTTTTCTGTATATGCATGGTATTTCACAATAAAAGTGATTAAATTATATTTAAACAGCAGATTAGACATAGATGAAGAAAGACATAGTGAAATTGAACAAAAATCTGAAGAAATTACCCAGAATGAACCTGTCAATAATAAAGGACTGAAGAGACATGAAAAAGAGAAGGGCTAATATATATCTAGATAGTATATTCAAAAGCAGAGACATTACTTTGCTGACTGAGGTCCGTCTAGTCAAGGCTATGGTTTTTCCAGTAGTCATGTATGGATGTGAGAGTTGGACTGTGAAGAAGGCTGAGTGCCGAAGAATTGATGCTTTTGAACTGTGGTGTTGGAGAAGACTCTTGAGTCCCTTGGACTGCAAGGAGATCCAACCAGTCCATTCTGAAGGAGATCAGCCCTGGGATTTCTTTGGAAGGAATGATGCTAAAGCTGAAACTCCAGTACTTTGGCCCCCTCATGAGAAGAGTTGACTCATTGAAAAAGACTCTGATGCTAGGAGGGATTGGGGGCAGGAGGAGAAGGGGATGACAGAGGATGAGATGACTGGGTGGTATCACTGACTCAATGGACGTGAGTCTGAGTGAACTCCAGGAGTTAGTGATGGACAGGGAGGCCTGGCGTGCTGCAATTCATGGGGTCTCAAAGAGTCGGACACGACTGAGTGACTGAACTGAACTGAACTGAATATATAGCTAATTGAAGTTCCATAAAGAGAGAAAGGCTGCAAAGAGTTTTAAATTTTTTTGTATTTGTATTTTTTTCTCAATTTTTAATCTAGCACCATGCCAATTTATTGATTAATCTATCTTTTTTTTTATTGGATTGGAAGGTAATTTTTATCAGATACTAAAATTCTTGGGTATATTTGGGTCTCTTTCTGGACTTTCTATTCTGACTCAGTGATCTTTTTGTACCTCGATGCTAAACCCTATTTAAGGTGTTATGGTTTTATAATGTGTTTTAATATATCATGGGGCTGCTGCTAAGTCACTTCAGTTGGGTCTGACTGTGTGCAACCCCATAGACAGCAGCCCACCAGGCTCCCCAGTCCCTGGGATTCTCCAGGCAAGAACACTGGAGTGGGTCGCCATTTCCTTCTCCAATGCATGAAAGTGAAAAGTGAAAGGGAAGTCATTCAGTCGTGTCTGACTCTTAGTAACCCCATGGACTGTAGCCCACCAGGCTCTGCCATCCATAGGATTTCCTAGGCAAGAGTACTAGAGTGGGGTGCCATTGCAAGTCCCCCTTTATTATTCTGTTTTGTTTTTCAAGAGATTTTCAGGTTATTTTTCTTATTTAGTTTTTGACATCAACTGTAGCTCTGTTAAAAATACTGGCCATTCTACTGAGGCAGTTTTATATTTTGGTTTTAATCAAGGGCATAGACATCTTCAGTGGTCTATTCAAAAGTTATTTATTGTGTACCCACTATGTGCCTGCAGTGTTCTGGGTGCAGGGATAAAACGGTGAACAAAATAGAAAAAAAAATGCCCTAGAGGACATTACATTTTAGGTGGAGAGAAAGGTAATAAACAGGAAAAATGAAGTAAAATATATAGTATGATAAATATTAATAGATGCTAAGGAGGAGATGTAAAACCGAAATGAGTTACTGGGGTATGGGGAAGTGGGTTGTCATTTTAGGAAAAGTGGCCAGAGATGGCTTCAGTGTCAGGATGCATTGGAGAGAGACCTGAAGGACTGAGGGAGTAAGCCATGTGGATATTTAGGAAGAGCATTCCAGGCAGAGGAAACAGCTAGTACGATGATCTGAAGCTTTAGATTCTTTGGAGCATTCAAGGAAAAGCAAGGCAGCAGTGTTACTGGAGCAGAACAAACAAGGGTGAGGGGGCTCAAGAAGATGCAGAGAGAGAACAGTGTCTGCAGTGTTCAAGGACTGGTAGTGGTTTGATGGACTTTGAGTCTCATTCAAAACCTGAGCTGCAAAGGAGTCTGGAAAGATTTTCAGCTTTCTAGCCTCAATGTTATAGAAAGCCGTGATGGTGGTTTAGTCACTAAGTCATGTCTGATTCTTGCGACCCCATGGACTGTAGCCCACCAGGCTCCTCTGTCTATTGGACTCTCCAGGCAAGAATACTGGAGTGGGTTGCCATTTCCTTCTCCAGAGGATCTTCTTGACCCAGTAATCAAACCCAGGTCTCCTGCATTGCAGGCAGATTCTTTACTGCCTGAGCTACAAAGGAAGGCCAAACGATAGAAAGCCATGCTGGAAGTCAAATGGAGTGAGTGGTGGAGAGACAGGTTTTGGCACCTGCCCTACTCCAATGTGTGGGTGGGTGATGGTGGTGGTAGTGGTGGTGAGACGGTTGTTTAAGATGTAAGATCTACTTTAAATCCAATTTAGTAATTGTCAGGTACAAAGAGCCTACATAAGAAGTGCAAGGTGACCAGGAAAACTGTTTGCACTTTATACCAATAACTATGTGTGAAGAGGAACAAACTATGACTCCTGAGTTGGGGAAGAGTGATGAGAAAGGAGGATGAGTCGGTTCATCACAGCTCTGGGTCAGTTGTCCTAGTGCCCAACTGGGGCTACAGATGCAAGTTAATTATTCAGTTACATAGTTGATTTACAATGTTGTGTTACTTTCTGCTATACAGCAAAATGATTCAGTTATACATGTGTATATTCTTTTTTATATTCATCATTATAATTTATCACAGGATGTTGAATATAGTTCCCTGTGTTATACCCTGTGTTATACAGTAGGACCTTTTATTATTTATCCATCCTATATGTAATAGTTTGATCTGCTAACCCCAAACTTCCAATCCATCTCTCCCCCACCTCACCTCCCCCTTGGCAACTGCAAGTGTGTTTTATACATCTGTGAGTCTGTTTCTATATCTTGATTAGTTCATTTATGTCATATTTTAGATTCCACACAGAAGTGACATCATATTGTGTTTGTCTTTCTGTTTCTTATTTGCTCCACTTAGTATGATAATCTCTAGGTCTATCCATGTTGCTGCAAATGTGGCTGAGTAATATTCCATTGATATATGTACCACATCTTCTTTATCTATTCATCTGTTGATGGACATTTAAGTTGTTTTCATGTCTTGGTTATTGTGAATAGTGCTGCTGTGAACATAAGGGCACGTGTATCTTTTCAAGTTAGAGTGTTGTCCAGGTACATGCCCAGGAATGGGATTGCTGGATCATATGAATTACCACAATTTATATTTTCATCAATGTGTATTGATTATTGTAGGGGATAATACACATCATGTTTGTGGCTCCACAACATATTTTTCAAAACCTTTCTACACTTGGAGAAAGGCATGGGTTACGAGTTTTCAGGACTGAGGATTTTCCTAGGATGTAGGACTTTAATTGCAAAACCAGAAAATTCCTGCCCAGGGTGGGATTAGTTGGTCATCCTTGGTCTTATCTTCCTGGATGTAGAATCAGAGCTCAAATTCTCAGGCTCTTTTGGGGCTCGGGTGTGGCATGTAACTAAGGCTCTGCTTTAGAATTTAAAAAACCACTGAAGACCTGGATTCTGAGCTGAGCTGGAAGGAAATGAACTTGCAACGAGCTTCCATCTTTCTGGCAGGGCTGACACTTGTGCTGGCTAACTTTCAGGACAGGGGGCAGTGGCTGCAAGATTGAGTTCGTGGTGCAAAAGAGCCAGAGGCACGAAGCACCATTTGCAGTCAAGCTGAAGTCCTGGCACTGGGGCTTGGTGGTGGCAACGGTAAAGCAACAGTGGCATCTCCCCCCAAATCAGGCTAATTCACAACATGGTTTTGGCAATTTTCCTGGAAGCTACGCCTTGCATTCATTTCCTCAGCCCTCCTGATGATTCCGAAGCTACTGAATATCTTTCAATAAGCCGTTTTCCTGCTTAACCTCACCTCACTGGAGGATGGATTCCATTGTTTGCTAGTCAGAATCCTGACAAATAAAATAAAATTTGAGTATTTCATATATGTGATGATGGATATAGCTCTTTTTTAAGAGCTTTTTTCACCACTTTTTTTCCACTTGACTTTTTTTTTTTTTTTTTTTTTTTTT